>JBBBDQ010001918.1:4165000-4440000 GCA_037127315.1 Ascarosepion bandense | reverse complement strand
CGGTCTATCTATCTATCTATCTATCTATCTATCACGGTCTATCTATCTATCTATCTATCTATCTATCTATCTATCACGGTCTATCTATCTATCTATCTATCTATCTATCTATCTATCTATCTATCTATCTATCTATCTATCTATCACGGTCTATCTATCTATCTATCTATCTATCTATCTATCTATCACGGTCCATCTATCTATCTATCTATCTATCTATCTATCTATCTATCTATCTATCTATCACGGTCTATCTATCTATCTATCCATCACGGTCTATCTATCTATCTATCACGGTCTATCTATCTATCTATCTATCTATCTATCTATCTATCGGTCTATCTATCTATCTATCTATCTATCACGGTCTATCTATCTATCTATCTATCTATCTATCTATCTATCTATCTATCTTAGTCTGTTTATCTATCTATCTATCTATCTATCTATCTATCTATCTCAGTTTGTTAATATCTATCTATCTATCTATCTATCTATCTATCTATCTATCTATCTATCTATCTATCTATCTATCTATCTATCTATCTATCTATCTATCTATCACGGTCTATCTATCTATCTATCTATCTATCTATCTATCTATCTATCTATCTATCTATCTATCTATCTATCTATCACGGTCTATCTATCTATCTATCTATCTATCTATCTATCTATCTATCTATCATTCATTTATCTATCTATCTATCTATCTATCTATCTATCTATCTATCTATCTATCTATCTATCTATCTATCTCAGTTTGTTAATATCTATCTATCTATCTATCTATCTATCTATCTATCTGTCTATCTATCTATCTCGGTTTGTTCATTATCTATCTATCTATCTATCTATCTATCTATCTATCTATCTATTGCGTTCTTTTTACTTTTTACTGTATTTATCATCCTCTGAAATGTAGGAATCCATCTTTTCCTCCTCCAAGATATGTGTTAACTTGTTGAAATTATACCTGAAAAAATGATGATGTTCTTAAAATATGGTTCATTCAATATTTACTCCACAAAAAAGACTTATTCGTACAATCCAAAATAATATTTCTGCTTTAAATAACCCAAAATGGATTGACAACCTGTAAAAAAATAATTCTAACAAGTATATAACACCCATTTGTACAAACTTGTTAGGTAGGTTTCTCTTTCTTTTTTTTTTTTCCTTTTTTGTGCCGCTCTTGCTTTCTGTATCCCCTGCGCGTGTCAAGTTCTCTGAGCCCCCCATAAATGTATTAAATTTTTCAACCTCCTTTTCTCTGATTCTAATTATAAGTATCCTTTTTTTTTTTTCGTTTGCTTAATAACAACCTTCTAATCGATATGCTTTTAAACTAATTTTGAGTTTATAAATTTAAGGATCGTTGAAATTATTATTTTAATCCCTTGTTGGGTTATTTCGAATACCGACTGATATGTGTTTATATTTTATTTTTTGGTTCTTATAAGAGCATGTTTATGAAATACATTTTGCTCTAGAATTGAGACCGGGCAATTTTTGGGAGTCCGTTTGTTAGCCCACCAGGGTCAATTTTACCCCAACATTGACTACAATAAGGATACTCTCCCTCTGTCTTATTATCAGCAGTAAAGGTCAATCCTTTGTTTTGTTTTTGTACTGTTTTTTTATTTCTTTCTAAATTCATTTTTATTTTATTTCGCACTCAGTAACCCCCTTGCGTCTTAGTTTCTTCATCGCCTTGGTTGGTATGAAATTATTTTTAAAAAATATAATATTAACATTTTTGATAATTTTTTTTAACCAAATGAAGAATATCAATGACCCAGCTTACAGTCAGTTAAGTGCCATATGTGATACACGCTTTGGGCGATCATGTCTCTTTCGAGACATGACTGACTGGGCAGAAGATTATCCCGCAGTAGATTGTCATTGCTTTCTGCGGTAGACTGGTTGCCATCCAAGGCTATAGAACCCAATCTGTCCTATTATTTAATTCATAACTGGAGGGAAGAGACGATTAATACTTTTCTCAAGGGTATTTGTGCGTAAGTGAATGCAAGGAATTCAACTGGAATTCGAACTCGGCACCCCGAGTTGTCGTTCCGAGTCGATATCCACTGCACCATAGCGCACCTCCTACCCTACACTTGATTAAAAAAAGAGAAGGAGGTTCGGTTTACACTAGAGTCAAAAGATAGACACAGGCACGGTTTACATTAAAGTCTAAAGAGTAGACAGAGATCCGGTTTACACTAGGGTTTAAAAGTTAAATAGAGTCACGGATTATACTTGACTCAAAAGGGTAGACATCGATCTGGTATTAGGGTTTAAATGGGAGACACGCACAGTTTACATCAGTGTCAAAAGGTTAGACACCGGTTTTGTTTACATTAGGGTCTAAAGTGTAAACAATGGTCTGGTGTACAATGGAGTGAAAATAGAAGACACGGGTTCGGTTGACACTAGAGCCAAAATGATAGACACAAGTACAGTTTACACTATAGTCAAAAGGGTAGACAGCGGTTTGGTTTACACTAGGGTCTAAAGAGTAGACACAAATCCGGTTTACACTGGTTCGAAATAGGATACAGAGTCAAAAGAATAAACAAAGACTATCCTTTTGAAATATTATTTTGAATTGTAAACTTTTCAGATACAATTTCAACTATTTAACACCTACTAGTTATACAAATTAGACAAAGCTACGGTTTACACTAGACACAAAAGAATAGAGACAAGTTTGGTTTACACTAGACTCAAAAAGATAGAGCAGGTTCGGTTTAAACTAGAAACAAAAGGGTAGAGGCAGGAACGGTTTACACTAGAGTCAAAAGGGTAGAGACAAGTTTGATTTACACTAGACTCATTAGAATAGAGCAAATTCGGTTTAAACTAGGATCAAAAAGGTAGCGACTGGTTCGGTTTAAACTAAAGTCAAAAGGATAGACAAAGTTTTAGTTTACACTATGGTATACAGGTTAGACACCGCTATGATTTGCACTAGACTCAGAAGCGTAGAGACAGGTTCGGTTTACACTAGAATCTAAAGGGTAGGCATAGATCCGGTTTAAAATATGGTCAAAAGGGTAATTTTCACTAGAATCAAAAGGGTAGACGCATGTCCGGTTTACACTAAGGTAAAAAAATTGTCATATCCACTTTTTAAAATCGAAATGGTGGAGATAGCTATGGTTTATGTTAGAGTCCAAACGATATACATAGGTCATGTTTACACGTGTTAAAGTTTTATACATAAGGGCAGTCTCAGTCATTCATTTGTGACATACGTGGTACATGCTTGGGCGAGTGTGTCTCTTTCGATTCCTGACTAATTAGATAGAAGATTTTCCCACAATAGGCTGCCTTTTCTTTCTGCTGGAGTGCGTTTTAACCTTGTGTGAAAAAATGGTAGACATATGTCGCCTTACAATAATCAACAATAAAGCTATACATTTACATTCGAGCCAGAAACATTCTGATAGACCCGGATTAAACGAGATTTAATTAGGAGCGAATGACAGAGTGTTTATATATTTTTGAGAAAAATTATACGCGATGATCTCAGTCGAAGCTGGAATGCAGTGAAGATAAACAATGTATTGTGTCAAAGACGCCGATTTTCAAGGTCACCAAATATCAACAATGGAATATAATTTAATTTAATTATTAGTTCAGAAGTATAAAAATGCAGAAATAACGTTCAAAGGCAAAATATAGTTTAACTTAAATTATTTCGGAATTATAAAATACATCATTCGATGAATGAACTATATTTTAGTAAGCCGACAAAAATATGTTTTAGTTGTCAAAAATAATGAAATAAACAGGTATATCGTCAGCGTATCAAAGTTGGAAAAAATTTAAACAATAAAATAAACAATAATGTGATTACGTCAAAATGTAACTGGCCAAAGACAACAATTGGTGATTAGGCCTGCCCGGTAATAAATTTAACTGCGCCTGAATTTATAATATAAGAGTTTTCCCGGGTCGACAACAGAGGAGAAAGAGGAGAGCATTGGCCCAGTCGTGGTTCCGCCGAAGGGTAGAATCACGACTGGGGAAAGATAGACAAATATTTTTGGCCGGGCTATATGACCCGAAAGACCCATATTAAAAAGACCTTGTGCCACATTTTGCCTTAACTGGGGAGATGACTAACTACTGTCATCGTCATTAGACGAGAGTCATCGTCATTAGACGAGAGCCATTGTCATTAGACGGAAGCATACGTCACTAGACGGAAGCATTTTTCACTAGACGGACGCATACGTCCTAGACAGAGACATTGTCTACTTGATGGTTGTACCTGTTAACTATTCGTTGGTGTTCGTATATTGTCTATTGGTTTATTGTACTGTGGTATAATAAATCTCTATTCTTATATCTTGAGTGTTAAGTATTAATCTTGCACTATTCTTTCCCTGTTTATCCCCACACGGGATATAACAATAGTTTATAGAGCAATTTCTAATGGTAAACCCAGCAAAATCATAGATGCTATTTTATGACAGTTTAAATATCCAGGATAGTAATGACTATCTCTTTGTAACTTTGCAACCAGTCTACCACAGAAAGAAATGGCAACCTACTGCGGGATAATCATCTGCCCTAACAGTTATGTCTATTTCGAGACGTGATCGCCCAAAGCGTGTATCACGCATGACACTAAACTGATAACATGTGCATGTATGAGTAAATATATGTATTCCATTGTCTGTATTATGTTCTATGTGTGATCTGATGTATGTATTCTCAATTTATTTTCGGTTTAAATAATACTAGCTTCAATTTCTCTGTTAAAAGCTTTTTTTTTAATTCTGAGTGAATTTATTTTTCAATGGTCTGAAAGAGACAATGTAAGTAAATTTACATTGTCAAAATAAATCCTGCTTTATAACTGTCTATTTTATTTACTAAAACAATGTATCAATAGTTTATATAGCACTTTCTGATGGTAAACCTAGCAAAAGAATAAATGATATTTTATGACAGTTTAAATATTCAGAATAGTAATGGCTGCTCTTTGTAACTGACTATAGCTGTCTGCTAGGGCAGCTATCCAATCTATATTGTATATACCTGCTCGAGCATATTTGTGTTTGTTCAACATTCAAATAGTTCTTTGTAATCAATTCCATTTACAAGACTTGGTCAACCCATGCTATGGTTCTCCAAATCTACCATACACTGAGATTGCTACCCCACAGTGATAACATCATAAGAGTGCAAAAATTGGCCATATGGTCCTTTTATATATTTTGTTTACATATTTATGCACACACAATGTCTGTTCAGAAAGTATCAGGACTGGTGCTATGAAAAGAAAACTACACCCCATATCAAATCAGCATTTAATTTTCTTTGAAGTACTCCCCTTCTAAAGCCACACAGTTTATCCAACATCATTTCTTTTGATGGAAGCATTTATAGAACTTCTTTATTGGAATAGCGACCATTTGTCATCATATTCTCTTAGATTCCCTTAGTGTTTTGATGTACCATTCCTTTCAAGTAGGATTTGACTTTTGAAAAGGAGAAAATCACAAAGAAAGATCTGGAGAATACGGTAGTTGTGAGGCCTATTTTATTTACTAAAATAATGTATCAATAGTTTATATAGCAATTTCTGACGGCAAACCAAGCTAAAACGTGTGCTATTTAATGCCGACAAGATTTCTTAGGATAGGTTCGCATTAATATATGAATTCTTTGTAAACAATGAAATCTGATCTAAAAACAGATTTATTACAAAGAATTTATATTATATTCATGCGAACCTATCCTAAAAATCTTGTCGGCATTAAATAGCACTTTGAGGTTAATATGCCTTAAATCAAAATAAAGCCATACTGTGATCTACAAACTGATTTCTTACAATGAATTCATACCCTATTCATTCAAACCTATCCTAAAATATTGTCATCATTAAATAACACATTGAGTTTGATAGGCCTTAAATAAAGATAAACCTATACCGTGATCTACAAGTTGATTTCTCACAATGAATACATATTCTATTCCTGCGAAGCTATCCTAAAAATCTTGTCGGCATTAAATACTCATAGAGGTTGATAAGCCGTAAAGCAAAATAAAACCAAAACAATCAATTTCTTTGACGTTCTCTTCTTTATCTTTATCTTCTCCTTCCTTCCCTGCTTTAATTTTTTTAAATTTAAATCTTAGCTACGTCTCTTCCATCTGCTTCCAGACTTCCTAATTTTCCCCCTCCTCCACATCACTCAGTTTCTTTTGGAATCTCAAAAGTTTGCCCGGACTCTTTTATCGAATTGGGTCGCATCTTCCGCCATATGAAGAATGTCATGGCTGTATTGAGAAGAAGACCCGATAATTCTCCAACGGCCGCCACGAATTACTAAGATCTTCAAGTAAAATCAGGGCTCATTTGACACATGATAAACAGTTTTCATCTTTTGTTTCTAACTAGAGGAAGCATATGGCATGATACCACCTGTTTATTGGGGCTTGCCTGACACCCGTTTCCAACATGTGATTCGTCAGTTATAACTCCCTTTTGTTGGTTGTTTGATTTTGTTTACCGACATATGAACAACTCAATGCGTAATTTAATACCGAAATCTAAATATTTAGTACTTCATTTTACGCTTTCAACTACAAATATTTTATACTTTCGTTTTATACATTCAGAGTAAAAGTAGTTTTTTTTAGACATATTTTTAAAATCATAAACTGTATTTTTGGGCACCTCGGGATAGTGTAATGATTAGCGATCTTGTCTCGCTATACCAATTAAGATTGAATAGTGAGTTTGGTCCTCACTGGGTGATCTATACCGCCGGCCTTGTGTCACGTCTAAGCTACGCTTAGAAAATATCATAAAATGTGTTTGGTAATATTGCTATAAAATGTATTTAAATATTTTTTTAGTGTTGCATTGATTGTCATTTCTTTCTAAAAATATATTGTTGTGCATTTTATTATACAAATGTTCTGTTGATTTTTGTTTTGGGGGTCTACTATTTTCCCAAAACTGGGACCCTAACAGTTGCTACTACTCCGAGTCAGGGTTGACGTGGAAACAATAGTAGCTAGGAACAATAGCAGCTTCCAATCTCCCGATCAGTGACATTGCTGACGGATGCAATTTATCATCATATCCAGGAGGACTCTCTTTGTTTTGAACTTTGAGAGGAAGCATTGACCTCTAAAAACCTGTCCGGAAAATGGACCTCGTTTTTGTTCTTAATGATATTTCGGTTGATCAATTATTCAGTTTATCGTCAGGTACACAATCTCCGGAGGTGAAAAAATCAGAAAAGAAATAAAGAAAAAACAATTTGATTTCTGCAGTATTTACATAATTTGGACTATTGTCCTCATCTTTGTCGGTTTATAAGTCCTAAAAATTCAGTTGTTCTTAAGGAAACTTAGCCCAGTGGATATAGACATTGGTTAGTTCCTGTGACTTGACCCAAAAAGTTGTGTTAGAGGTAGATAACTTATGACTTCTAATCGAGGCTTTACACAAGGAATGAGGATGATATACCCCAGGGATTGTAATAAAGTTCAAAGTTTCTAGCACCTGAAAAAGGGCGAAGTTGTACAAATGGGAACAAAGATGAGGAAAATAGTCCGAATAATGTAAATACTGTAAATACAACCTCATCACAGAAATATAGACAAACTTGATTTCTTCCTAAATAGTAAGAGTATATTTATAACCATTTCTTTTTTAACACGATAGTAATCACGGCTCTCCTCGATTTTCTCTCTTCTGTTGCTCTAAAGGACGTTTGCTTCTTTACACTTTCTATTTGTCTATGATTTGTCATTCATTCACAAAATATCATCTTTAATCGGTTAGTCGTTGTTCCTCCTGTTTCTGTGTATGTTTTTCAAGATAACATGTAAGTGTTACATTCTGCAAGACTGCTTTACTCACTCAGTTAAGTGCCATACGTGAAACACGATTGGGCGATCATGTCTCTTTCGAGACATGACTGACTGGGCAGAAGATTGTCCCGCAGTAGTTTGCCATTGCTTTCTGCGGAAGACTGGTTGCCGACCAAGGCTATAGAACCCAATCTGTCCTGTTATTTAACCCATAACTGGAAGGAAGAGACGGACTAATACCTTTCCCAATGGTATTTGTGCGTAAGTGAATGCAATGAATTCAACTGGAATATCAACTGCACCACAACGCACATCTAGGAGTCTCAAAAAATATAATCTGTCTCTTTCTGGTTGCAAGCTGGTAACTACTAGTGGTACAATGTCAAGTTGTTGATAGACCGCCTGCCAAAGAAATAAGTGTTTAAATTTACTTCTTGGTACAGAGTTCAAATCAGATGAATACTGAAGAATGTATTGATTGAAACGTTGTAGTTAAAACCTGAAGAAAAATGTATGCATTAAAAAAGGTGACAAAATAAAGGTCGATAGTTGTAATGAAATTACATAATATTTGGTCTTACGGCCTATCACGTTAAATACACGGGTTCTCACTCAATCACCGAAGTTAAGCAACGTTGAGCCTGGTCAGTACTTAGATGGGTGACCGCTTGGTAATACCAGGTGCTGTAAGAGTATAGTGACGGATGTGCGTTGTGGTGCAGTGAATATCGGCTCGGAAAGAGAAATCGGTGAGCCGAGTTAGAATTTCAGTTGAATACCCTGCATTCACTTAAGCACTGGTACTCTTGGAAAAGGTATTAATCCGTCCCTTCCTTCCAGTTATGGGTTAAATAACAGGGTAGGACTCGGGGACCCTGCCCTTAAAAACAATGAATCTTGATACTCGAAAAGAAAAAATGTATTACTAGACACAAAACGTATACAAAAACAACAATAAATTGTTGAATGAAAAAAAGGTATTACCAGCAATAAATAAATAAAAAAATTTAGTTGGCAATAAATGACCCGCCGAGGTTGATTTGCCACAAAACAACCAACCAACCAACATAATATTTGTCGTGGACCCGGTTAAGAGTCCAGCAAGAAGTAATATAACAACAACTAAAATAGGAAATAACGATATATATTTATAAACCCAGCAAAATACAAATACTTGGAACTCTGTCAGTAGAACAATAAATACGGTTTGGGTAATAATACTATAACTGGGACTCGCAATAGTCGTATCTCTGCCTATCGCTCTCCGCTGGTCTGCTTATGTGGATCTCTCACTCTCTCACCTCTTGTGAGGGAAAGTATATGTAGTTGTAGGAAGAGTTCAATCAGTTGTAATGGGTGATGTCACCATAACACCTCGTCCCCAAGTTTGTTTTTTTTTGTCTATGTAAGGAGCTTTTAATATTTTTTTCTTTTATGATTTATCATCAAAGGTTCGGTGAACTTTCTTTTCCTACCAGATTTTCTAGTTTCCGGCAGTGTTTGGGGGTCTTTGTAACTCGAATGTATCAAAAATCGTGTCCATTGTTTCTTCTTCTTGCGGTGACGTGTTGGTTTCTTCCGACCGCCTTTTCGTTTTTTGATTTATGTGCTTTCTGTGCGTGTATTCATGACTTTAAATCATGCATAGCATATTTCCGATTCTATTAGTTATTATACCGGCTTCCCAGTAGGACGTGTTGTTTTTAAACATTTTATAATATACTCTTTCTCCTGGTCTAAAAGTCCTCTTTCGTACGAATGACATTGGCAGTTTTTTTCTTTTACTTTGGCAGTAATTTGTCGAATAGATTTTATTTTTTTCGCTAACATCACCTCCGCCTGTGACAGTCTTGATGATGTGTTGTTGTTTTGGATAATCCTATACACCTGTAGGAACTGCTGTAGTGCTTTCTCTGTTGGTATCCCGTATGCCTTTTTAACGCTCTTTTTAGGGTGTCAACAAATCCCTCAGCTGAACCATTCGAATGTGGGTGATACGGTGGAGTTTTTACGGGGTTAATTTGGAACATCTCACAGAACTTATGGAAGTCTGTGGACGTGAACTGTGTTCCGTTGTCTGTTACCAGACAATCCACTACCCCGAACCTTGCGGACAATTCATCTAGGCAGTTAATAGTGTTTTCTCCAGTTGGATACTTGTTGCGAAAAACTTCCAGCCATTTGCTGTAGCTGTCTACTGTGATTAAATAATAAAATTCGTCTATAGGTCCCGCATAATCTACGTGGATCCTCAACCATGGTCGATCCGTTTTCGGCCAAGGTTTTTGTATCAATGGAGGTGCCCTGGCAGCTAGAGTGCAACCCTTAAATTCTTCTACCATTTGTGTGATGTTTTCATCCATGTTCTTTCAATAAACGTAGCTTCTTATTAAATCTTTTAGTATCCTTTTTTGTAGTGTCTTAGGTATTACGACTGTCTCATTATACATTAATACGTTGTCGCAAAGCGAAAAACTGTCGGAGAGACTTTTGTCCATTTCTTGTATTTTTTAATAAGGTCGTCCTTTTCTGCATGGTTCCTAATTTTTAGTAACGTCACTGGCAGCTCGCGTACTGTGTTTCCCAGTGCTGTTCTCATTTCATCTTCTGATTGTAGTGCAGCTATTACCGAATCTTCCAGTGGTTCATTATTCTTTGGCACTAATTTTGATAATCCGTCTGCGTGTCCAATCTTGTTGGAAGGCAGGTATTCTATTTTGAAGTCGTAATTAAGTAACATTGTTCCCTATCGTAACAGTCTGTTTGCTGTATATTTTGGTAAGCCTTTCTTCGAACTGAAGATTGTCAACAAAGGTTTATGATCAGTCTGCAGAATGAAATGTCTTCCCTTCCTGTGAAATCTGGTTACAGTTAATACAATCCCTAGAGCTTCTTTCTCAATTTGTAAATAGTTTTATTCCGCTGGTAATAGTGTTCTCGAAGCGTGTGCCATAGGTCTTTTCTTTCCGTCTGGCATTTTGTGTAATAGACAAGCACCTACGCCATACGAGCTCGCATCACTCGCTATTATTAGTTCTAAATTTGGATCGTAGTGTGTCAAAAATAAGTCTGACGTTAAAAAATTGAAGTCAAAAAGTTGAAAATCTGCGCAAACACGAATTTCGCCCGATTTTTTCTTAATATAAACGGTCGGCGCAGCCAACCGGCTAAATTCTACTTTCATTAGTATCCCTGTTTCTACAAGCCTATCCAGTTCCTTATCAATTTTTCCTATTTATAAAGAGAACATTTCTTTTATTTTTAAATATTGGTTGTGCGCCATCTTTCAATTCTATTTTTGCTGATACCTTTTTGCATATACCCAATCCTGGTAAAAATACGTCTGGGAACTTTTCTTTTAGTTCTTCTTTTAATTTCTCTGCTTCTGTTGGTTCACCTTCTACTTTCTGACAGAAAGTGTTAATAGTCAAACATTTGCATCCAATCGGCGCCGAAAATGTTCTCGGTATTTTTTAGAACGAACATTTTGAATTTTTTTTGTTTTTCCATTGAGTGAAACATTCATGATTGCCTCTCCTTCGAAGTCTATTTTTTCCTGTTACTGATCTTGCAATTTTCTTTGTACGTAGCATAGTTGATTTATTCAGTTTTCTCCATGTTTGTAAACTAATGATAGTCAAATCGGAGCCTGAATCTAGCTGGAATTTTATTATTTGTTTAGAATTTCTAATACTACGTACTTTCTTCTGTTTATTCTGTCCTCATGTTCCGTTCTGACAGCTCTTACTCTGCTTCTGTTTTGAGTTCTAGTTCTGCAATGCGAACTTTTGTGTCCTATTCTGTTACATGATGAACAGGTTTTATATAGATACATGCAGTATTTGTACCAGTAAAGAACTCCACATCTATAACACGGACTAGGAGGAGTTTTTTTTAAATTCATAATTGTTTTGATTTTTTGTTTAGGAAGGGGAAAATTCTGTATTTCTGTTTTTACTTTTCTTTGGTGAGGGCTGCAAATATGTTTCTTCTGTTTACTTTTCGTATATGTGTGATGCCCGATTCTTCAATGTCTCTTAAGTCTTTCTTCACCCTTAAACACGTCTAACAATCTTCTGCTAGTTTCTGCAATGTTAGTTCTGGCTCGTTTTGCAGCTTTGTCAGAATTTTTTTTTTCATTTCGGACCCTTTTGTTGATATTAGTCCTTGGACAATAATTAAACACTTGAAATTGTCTGACAAGAGGTCTGATAGTTTAAAACCTTCGCAGTTTTTATTTACAATTGCTGCGAATTTCACTGCTTCCTCGAAAGTTAATTCGTTGGTCTTTTTGGGCAATATGTACTCAATGAACTTTGTATGTTCGGACGTTCCCAGTTTCCTTAATAACAACCTCAATTTCTTTCTGTCTGACCATGTTTTGAGAGTTAATTTTATAAAAGTCATCGTATCACTTAAAGTAGCCTTCGAAGGTTTTATCCTCGTCAGGAGAGTATTTGAAATCTTCAATTGAGGTCTATATTGCGTTCTGAGAAAATGTAGAGTCTTTTACACTGTTCTGTCCTTTCTTGTTTTTCACTTTTAGTATTAATTCTTGTAATTCCATGTGTCTGGTTTCATTTTTTTTTTTTTTTTTTACTGCATTTCTATTTGTTTCTCTTCCAATCTTTGTTGGAATTCGAATTGTTTTTTAACAATTCAACAATTGCTGCTTGGAAATCCATTTTTTCTTATTTCCTGTGAGGAGGGGTTAAAGAAAAACTTTCTTTTTTTTTACGTAGTTGTGCAGGGAGATATTTCCTTTCACCTTGTCACTACTTCTTATGACGACTGCAGTTCAAAACTGTGAATTATTTGAGTTTCCTCGTCGCTTTTTCTGGTTGCGACTGCTGTTGAAAAAATTTTCTTTATCTCTGCGTAATTTTTTGAATATTTCGTCGTCACTTGTCGTGGGACGATGTTTTTCTTTTTCGTTATAACTCCGCGTGGATTTTTAAAAAATCTTCGTTGCCCCTTATCGTGGGGACGCTGTTTTTCGTTTTTGATATCTCCGAGTGAATTTGTTGAGTCTTGGTAGCCACTTGTCGTGGGCGACTGACGTAAAAAACGTATTTTTTTTTCTTTTTTAATCATCTCCGCGTGAATTTGTTCAATTTTTCGTCGCCACTTGTCTTAGACCCGGTTAAGAGTCCAGCAAGAAATAATATAACAACAACCAAAATAGGAAATAACGATCTATATATATATATATATATATATATGTAATTCCGAAAAAATTTTTGTGACGTAAATTTCTGAAATCTTAACCGTCATTTTTTTTTATTTTGTTTATTTCTTTTTTTTATTTGCATTTTTTATTTTTTATTCCCCCTTTTATTCTAATTTTTTCTATTTTAAAATATTACTGTTGCTGAGGAGATGTGAAATCTCTCTTAGGGATTTCATGTTGAAATGTTTATTTAACATTTTTGAATATTAAAAATTTATTTTATTTTATGTTAGCTCTGTAATTTTAATTACATTGAGCTCTCCTCCTGGATCATTTTTAATATTAAAATTTTAATATTAATTAGGATCAGGTTTTTGGGATTTACCTTCCTACTTTTCTGTTTGGATTAAAGTATTTTAATTATATATATATATATATATATATATATATATATATATATTATAAACACAGCAAAATACAAATACTTGGAACTCTGTTAGTAGAACAATAAATACGGGTTAGATAGTAATACTATAACTGGGACTCGCAACAGTCGTAAGGTAGCAGCCTTGGTTATTTGTGCCCATCGCTCTCTGCTGATCTATTTATGCTGATCTTCTGCGGATTTCTTATTCACTCACCTCTTGTGAGGGGAAGTATATGTGGTTGTAGGAAGAGTTCAATCCGTTGTAATGAATGAAGCCGCCATGATAATATAACAGATTCATAATTATTAAAATAATCTAGAAATTACTTAATATAATAGATTATTAATAATAATATACTAGTGGAATTACGTAATATAATAGATTTATAATTATTATATAATTGAAAAATTACTTAATACAATTGAATAATAATTTATAATATACTAATGGAATTACGCAATATAAGAGATTAATAATATAACAGTGAAATAATTATTATATAATCGAGAAAATACTTAATGCAGTAGATTAATAAAAAGATATATTAGTGATATTACGTAATATAATAGATTTATGATTAATATATAACCAACAAATTATTTAATACAATAGAATAATAATTATAGTATAATAGTGAAGTTACGCAATATAAAAGATTAATAATATAATAGTCAAATAATTATTATATAATCGAGAAAATTACTGAATACAATATAATAATAATTATAATATACTAAATAAATTACGTAATAAAATAGCTTAAAATATAACAGTGAAACAATTATTATATAATCGAGAAATTGCTTAATACAATAGATTATTAATATATTAGTGATATTACGTAATTGAATTTGATAGTGATATCAATATTTAAATATAAATATATTTAAATATATTTAATAATATTGATTTAAATTTATATCAATATTATAATAAATAATATTTAATATATATTTAAATATATTGATATATTTAAATATATATATATATATATATATATATATATCGTAATACAATATAATAATTATAATATACTAAATAAATTATGTAATAAAATAGCTTAAAAATATAACAATGAAACAATTATTATATAATCGAGAAATTGCTTAATACAATAGATTATTAATATATTAGTGATATTACGTAATTGAATTTGATAGTGATATCAATATTTAAATATAAATATATTTAAATATATTTAATAATATTGATTTAAATTTATATCAATATTATAATAAATAATATTTAATATATATTTAAATATATTGATATATTTAAATATATATATATATATATATATATATCGTAATACAATATAATAATTATAATATACTAAATAAATTACGTAATAAAATAGCTTAAAAATATAACAGTGAAATAATTATTATATAATCGATAAATTACTTAATACAGACACCACATAACCCTCAACTACTCCTTTCTTTGTTTCCAGTGAAATATTTCTATATCCCAATACTTTGCTTAGCTTTTGAAATGCGTCGCTGTCTATGCTAATACGACTTCGGATCTCAGTGTCACACTTTCCGTTCTCTGTTGGAACACATACCAGATATTTAAATTTCTATACCTGCTTGATTTTAGTATCCCCGATCTGTAATTGGCATTTCGGGTTCCCTTTTTGTTGATGACCGTGCAATCAGTTTATGTCAGCAACCCCTGCTCTGGCATACATTTGTTTAAGCTCATCAAGTATGTCAGGCGCTGTATTTCTTTCCTTCTATCCAACCTGTGAGTATCAGATTCTCCTAGCCGTCCTTCCTCATTAAGTGACCCGGAAAATTCAGCTTTCACTTTCTAATGTTAATTACAATTTTCCTATTTGTTTCCTTTCTTTCCGAAACTTCGTCCTTGCTCAAATGTTCAGCTCATGAACCGAATGGAATTTTAAAATCTTTCTTTTTTGTTTTTAGGAAATTATGTGCGTTTTAGTGCAGTGTATATCGACTCGGAACGACAACGCCGGTAGCCGAGTTCGAATTCTAGTTGAATTCCTTGCATTCAATTATGCACAAATACCCCTGGGAAAGGTATTAATCCGTCTCTTCCTTCCAGTTATGGGTTAAATAATGACAGATTGGGTTCTATAGCCTTGGCTGGCAACCAGTCTACCGCAGAAAGCAATGGCAACCTACTGCGGGATAATCTTCTTCCCAGTCAGTCATGTCTCTTTCGAGACATGATCGCCCAAAGCGTGTATAACGTATGGCACTTAACTGACTGATGAATATAATAGTTACAAACATGATTAAGACTTTTACTGGGCATAAAGTGGGGGATCGCTTTTCTGTTGTTGTGTAGTAATAAACTGACCCCCCATTAATTACTACGTAATAATGTAATACATCTCTTCTCCATCTAGCTATGAGTCAAATAACAGGACAGATTGGGTTCTATAGCCTTAGTCGGCAACCAGTCTACCGCAGAAAGAAATGGCAACCTACTGCGTGATAATCTTCTGCCCAATCAGTCATGTCTCTCTCGAGACATGATCCCCCAAGCGTGTATCACGTATGGCACTTAAATGACTGACTGAATAAAAATCATGATTAAGACGGCTACTGGTCATAAAGTGGGGGATCGTTTTTTATTGTTATTAAATAATAAACTGATCCCCCATTAATTACTACGTACTAATGTAATACATCTCTTCTCCATCTAGCTATGAGTCAAATAATAGAACAGATTGGGTTCTATAGCCTTAGTCGGCAACCAGTCTACCGCAGAAATGGCAACCTACTGCGGGATAATCTTCTGCCCAGTCAGTCATGTCTCTTTTGAGACATGATCGCCCAAGCGTGTATAACGTATGGCACTTAACTGATATTCCAAGAAAGCTGCTAAATGTTGTAACATTTTATAATAAGGACGAGATATTTCTTTCAAGCATTTTGGTTTGTGTGGAATGTTAACAGATCTATTCTATCATTATTTGCAATTTTAATTAATATTTGCTACCCATTTTTAGTTTCTGCCATTGGAAGCCTTCAAATGATTTGGTTTGGTTTGATTTGGTGTGGCTTACGGTATATCAACACTTCATTGGGTTATTTAATGCCGACAAAATTTTTACAATAGAATAATATGACCAGAATATATATTCTTTGTAAGAAATAAGTTTATTAATCAGCTTTCTTTTATGTATTTTTGTAAAGTGTTTTTTGTTGAGCGTCAGATGTATTGCTGGTGTGTATATCTTTTCAAAAGTCTATTGCTGGTAATATTTTATTCATTCAAAAAATTATTGCTGGTGATATTTTTTCCTTTAAAATATATTCCTGGAATTTTTACTATAAAAGTCTATTTCTATACTTTGATAGTGTTTTGACCCAGGATAATAGCTGAGACCCTAACAAATGATACCACCCCGAGTCAAAGTGAACCTGGGAACAACAGCAATTAATTCCATGCACATCACAACCTTCTAATCAGAGGCCTTGCTGCCGGATGCTGTTTATCCTCATACTCGGAATCAAAGCATTTTTGTTTTTGGTTTTGGATAAAGTTCTTTTTGAATTTGCGCCTTTCTGCAGAGTTTCATGAAGTACTTTTATTACAACTATAGAACAGATTGTTACTATTTTTAATTTATAAATTATATTCGGACAAGCAAGATCGGGTATTTCAGAGTCTACCATGCCAATCATCACGGCCCAGTATCAAGGTCAGAAGGTTATAAGAGTGACATTCTGTGTCAGAATACAGCTGGTCAGTATACTTTCGGCTATACTGCTTACCATCATAAAACTACGAAATTGACGCAAAGATTGTTATGGTGCTCTCCTGCAAGGAATGAACTCTTCCTCTGTATATATATAAATTATATGCGAATCTTCTACACAGGCAGTAAACAAGAGTAGTTAAAGTAGTAGTCAAGGACAGCAGTTTAACGAAGCAGTTAACAGGAGCAGTTAACGACAGCTACTAGTCAGGCAGCGTAATAATACATTCAGACTTACTTATTTCTACAATACTTATTATTAACACTTCCTTTGAATATCTTGCTATACTAATACACTGTTTGAACCTACCTTCTTGTTCCGTGTCTTACTTCCGGCACAAACCGGTCTCAACTTTGCGGTGAAGTTTTGTCACAACTCAACAACAAATTGGCGACGAAGATTCATGCTGCATCTCTCTGAACAGAGCTCAATGCGATCTCATTTAAACGCACGCGGAGAATAACTAAACCCTATCCGTAACATATTTGTTGACAACACAAATATCATTGAATCATCCACATTAAAAAAAAAAAAAAGGAAATAAAAGGAAAAAAATTAATGGAAACAATATTAATAAAAAAGAAAAACTCAACACTCAATAATACTAACTACGAACACGCCAACAACGTGCTTACCGTGTTCGGAACATAAAACATACATACTTATGTACAAACATATATAACACTAAAACATTCTGTTACACGTAAAATAAAATTCATACTTGATAATGGTTAAAAGTATTCCCGGTAGCGCTCGGATAACTAAAACATTAAGACAATTTTTAGAAAATTTATGTTCTAAAAAAAAAAATCATAAGATCACATGAAAAATTACATAAATACCATATCTTCTCTGTCATTTTTAAGTAAACCTGCATATAAGAGAGATTGCTGTCCAAATAATTAAATTAATGCGTTAAAAAGTGCTCAATACATTTATATTGCAGAAGTTTATTTAGAAATGAGTTATTTCCGCAACTAAGGTTTCAACCTTTCGGTATCTTCAGCCGATTTGCAGTAACTAATTGTACCGTTTTTCAAACGCACGAACAGGAATTTTTTACGAACGCAAGACTGGAATTATTAAACAACCTAAAATGTTCTAAATTTAGGAAGAAGTTGTTCAAGGATTTTACAACACTTTCATCCATGGTTGTATGATTCTAGTATGTATTCATGGATGTGATTCAGTCAGTTAAGTGCCATACGTGATACACGCTTGGACGATCATGTCTCGAAAGAGACACGACCGACTGGGCAGAATATCATCCCGCAGTAGGTTGCCATTGCTTTCTGCGGTAGACTGGTTGCCGACCAAGGCTATAGAACTCAATCTGTCCTGTTGTTTGACTCATAGCTAGAGGGAGAAGATATGTATTATATTATGAATTAGTAATTGGAGGGGGGATTAATTTATTACTTCATAACAATAGAAAACCGATCCCCCACTTTATGCCCCGTAGAAGCCGTTATCATTCTTCTAACTATTATATTCAGTCAGTCAAATGCCATACGTGAAACACGCTTGGGCGATCATCTCTAAAAAGAGACATTACTGACTGGGCAGAAGATCATCTCACAGTAGGTTGCCATTGCTTTCTGCGGTAGACTGGTTGCCGACGAAGGCTGTAGAACCCAATCTGTCCTGTTATTTAACCCATAACTGGAAGGAAGAGACGGATTAATACCTTTCTCAAGGGTATTTGCGCGTAAGTGAATGCAATGAATTCAACTGGAATTCGAACTCATCTCTCCGATTTCTCGTTCCGAGTCGATATCCACTGCACCACAACGCACATCCGCAATGTGATTACATCTGAAAATAATTTATTATCTTTTATTTAGTAATTATTTTTTGTTCTGGGAACAACATGATAGCTAACTTTTCCTCCCGGCACAATCAGCATACATCACCACCACTGTATGGTTTGGCTATTTTCACTATACTCCAAGTTATATCCAAGTTATATTTCATTTTTAATTTTCAAACTAGCTAGCCACGTGTAGAAATTAATATATAGTGAAAAAGTGATATAGTTTCCTTCATGAAACACTTCAGAAAGGCGCAAATTCAAAAAGAGCTTTATCAAATATCAGAAACCAAATCACTTTATGCCTGGGTATGAGGAATAACAGCATCCAGCAGGAAAGCTTCCAACTGGAATGCTGTGATGAACATGGAATTTATTGCTGTTGTTCCCAGGCCCCCCTTGACATCGGGTGGTAGCACCTGTTAGGGTCCCAGCGATGGGCAAATATTTTATCCCCAAGTGCTGATATTTTAAGGATTCTTGATCTCATTCGTTCAACTTTTCATGATCAACAGAAACCTGTAAAATGGAAATCTGTCTAATAATAGATATAAGATTTTCAGTAGACCTAAATAAGTAATTAAAAAGGAAATAAAAACTTAAGAATATATAAAGTCTTTACTGTATAGTGTGATATGGATAGCTGGCCACTCCTATTCAAGGATAGCTGTCTACTAGGTTGTCTAGTTAATCCCCATTGCAGACGCCTGCTCATGTACATTAGTTCAAGACTTACAGAGCCCACCGGTTGTTTATACTGTAACTATACAAAGTTTGAGTATTGTTTAATGCCATATCAGCTCCTGTGGATTATTTAATGTCAAAAAGGTGGGGTTTTAAGGTATTTTTTATTGTTCGGTTATTTTTTTTTATAAGCGTTTCACCCCGAGCAAGGCATTTCATTGCCACTACTGCGCAGGGGGCTACATAGAGTGGAGAAAGGATGGTTAAATATAGGAAATGTCAGGGGGTGGGTGATAGGCGGGTAGGGATACCGAGAATGGTTAAATATAGGAAATGTCAGGGGGTGGGTGATAGGCGGGTAGGGATACCGAGAATGGTTAAATATAGGAAATGTCAGGGGGTGGGTGATAGGCGGGTAGGGATACCGAGAATGGTTAAATATAGGAAATGTCAGAGGGTGGGTGATAGGCGGGTAGGGATACCGAGAATGGTTAAATATAGGAAATGTCAGGGGGTGGGTGATAGGCGGGTAGGGATACCGAGAATGGTTAAATATAGGAAATGTCAGAGGGTGGGTGATAGGCGGGTAGGGATACCGAGAATGGTTAAATATAGGAAATGTCAGGGGGGTGGGTGATAGGCGGGTAGGGATACCGAGAATGGTTAAATATAGGAAATGTCAGGGGGGTGGGTGATAGGCGGGTAGGGATACCGAGAATGGTTAAATATAGGAAAGGAAATGTCAGAGGGTGGGTGATAGGCGGGTAAGGATACCGAAAATGAGGGTTGGGTAGATGAGATTGTTTGGAGAATAATTGAAAGTTAGTGTGATAGGAGGTGTCTATTGACCCTACATTTAAACACCTGGAGATTGTAGCTGTCGTGAAAGCAGACATGTGGAAGGGAATTCCATAGGCGGGAAGCCCCCCAAAAAAGAAGCAGTTGGAGTAGAAATTACGGTTACATCTTATCTGTTGAACTGTAAAAGGGTGAGACCTAGGTGCTAATCCAGTATCTCGTGTAAAGTCGTGCTTAGGCGGCACCAATGATCTAAGTTCATCGGAACAGAAGCCATGACAGTACTTGTAGAAGAGGCTCAGGGAAGCCACATCACGCCGATGAGAGAGTGGTTACAGCCGGTCTGCCAAGTCAGTATCAACCACGTTAGTGAGAAAGTTGATTTTGTCAGATTTTGATGAAACATTTTATTCATTTATTTATTTTATTTTAGAAAACTGAAGTTGTCTTATAATTTTATATTCAAAATGTATTGCTGGTAATATTTTTTTCTTTCAAAAATATATTATGGCGATTTTTTTCCTTCAAAAATATTTTATAGTAATAGTTTTTTTTTCCTTCAAAAATGTATATTTTTCTATAAAAGTCTATTTTTATGTATAAATATTTATATAAAAGTTTACTTTTAGACTTTCATAATGTTTTGACCCCAGTTTGGGGGTTAATTATTCGCTCATACCTGGGACCCTAACAGGTACCACTCAGGGTTACGGTGGACCTGAGAAAAACAACAATTAAGAGGTGGTTTCATGCTCTTCACAACCTTTCAATCAGCGGTCTTGCTGCCGGATGCAGTTTACCATCATGCCCAGGACCCAACTATACTGAGTGTAATCTAGCGTGAATAAAAGTCTTGGTCACGATGATTTATGTCTTCGTACGAGCACAACCATCGACGTCTCATAGAGGGTCCCGTCTACCCAGTTTCATTCAAAACACTTCGCATGGTTTTCAGGCATTTTTCAAAGCTGTCACACGTTGGGATGTCCTCCAATAGCATCAAGGAGTTGCCTTCTTGACAAACTGTACATGGTGAGATTTGAACCCGGGTTTCATAGACAGAAAGCACACGTTTTACCATGCGGTCATTCATCTACATAAGGTGTGATATATTGTGAGAATGTCTCTACAGGTTACACATTTTTGCTTACACACACACGGGCACGCGTGCTCATTCACGCGGGCTTGCGAGCACCCCCCCCCCAGCACATACACACTTATCAAATACTCGAATTCTTTTAATCAAACAGCGTAATCAAAAAACACTGATTTGCTGATTTACTATCTTTTGGATTGCATTCAATTGCACACACACACACACACACACACACACACACACACACACACACATGTGTGTGTGTGTGTGTGTGTGCGTCGACCTCATCAAGCGTGTAAGCAAATCATTTTGTACACAAGAAACTGTTTTTTTTTGCAAAAAATAGTAATAGTAACAATGAATTGTTATTATATGTCCCGTTTCCCTTCAGGACCTAGGTGATCATGACTCTCCACAATGTCCGTCTTGTTGTAGCTCTTAGCAAGTTGTGCCTATTCACTATACCCCCCTGTCCTAGTTCTGCCAAACATTTACAAAAACCCGTCATGTAGTTTACTCGTTGTTTCTCTCCGTCTCTCTTGTCTTAAGTCTGCCCTGTGCGTATCAAATTCTAAAAAGCTTCTTTCCTCATTATGTCTCCCCAACATTTCAACTGTTTCAAATTTCTGTAAAATTTCGACGTTGATCACATGTTCGGTCATTTTGTAGAACCATATTTCCTTTGATTGACGTATCTTCTTTATCGGTGAGAAGATTTTCCAGCAGTTATTGCGATATACGAGAACTGGTATCTAAACTAATTTATAAATGGAACTTTCTGTGTCTGTGTTTGTGTCTGTGTGTGTGTATTGGGTGTGTGTCTGTGTGTGTGTATCCGTTACATATAGACTCCGAAACGGCTGAACCGATTTTCTTGAAAATTTACACAGTTGTACTATAAGCGTCTGCGAGTGTTCTTAGCTAGGTTTTGTGTCGAGGTACAACCGATAAATATCGAAAATCGATAATGGAAAAAATCGGGTTATAGAAGGAGTTGTCCGATTTTAGTCAAATTTGATACACTCATAGACAATGACATAAGAAACGACATTCAGAAGTTTCAAGGTTGCAGTGCTTACAATAGTGCAGAAAATCGATAATATATATATATATACATATATATATATATATATATATAAAAGGCAAGATGTTTGTGTGTGTCTCTATTTATCTGCCTGTATGTCTGTATTTTTTCAGACCCTTTTTTTTAGTTTTTGCTTCGGGTTTGGCTCTAAGTAGGTATAATTGTAGTTCTTAGTCTCAGCCATGATACCATTTACTCAGAGGACTTATTTAGCCATCAAAATTCAATTTACGACGAAAAAAAAACCTATTTGTTATCGATACTAGGAAATCAAAATTTGACTTACATCCATTCATTTTTTTTTTCAGTCTACGGTTTCGCTTTAACTGGAAACAACTATTGCTTTTTAGTCTTTCGTGCCAACGTCCAAAGAGTCTGAGCTTCAGAAACATGGATTAGTTTTAAAGCTTTCATTACACCCGAGCAACGCCGGGCTATACTGCTAGTTACATATAGAACCGTTCACTAAAAACAAGCACATGGTTGTGCTATCAGCATAAATAACGAGTTGAGAACTGATGGTGTCTGGAAAATGTTGCAAATGAAGAATGAAAATTTAAATGATGGCGGCGTTATTAGTGATGGAAGAAGAAATCAAAAAGTAGCATAAGAAAAAAACAAAAAGAAGTAAACGATTAAGAAAAGAAAAATGAAGAAAGAAAATAATGAGAAAAAAGAATAAAGAGAAGAAAGAAGTAAAAAATGAGACAAAGAAAGAAAGTAATGAAGAAAAGAATGAAAGAATTAATGACGTTAGATAGAAAAAAATGAAATTGGGTAAAAGAAAGAAAGAAAGAAATGAGAGAAAAAAGTAAAAGTAAAGAAATGAAGAAAAAGTCAAGGAAAAGAAATGAGAAGAAAAAAATGAAAAAAAATTAGAAAAACAAAGAAAGAAAAAATACTGAAAGAAATACAACATCTAAAGAATGAAAGAAATGAGAAAATAAAGAAGTATGAAAGAAAATAAATGAAAGATAGAAATGAAAGACAACGACAAAAGAAAGAACACAAGAAAGGAGAAAAGAAAGAAGTAAAAAAAGTTAAAGACATGAAAGAAAGGAATGAAAGAGCAAAAGAAAAAAGAAAAAATAGAAATGATCAAATGAAAAAATGAAATAAAGAAAGAAATGAAAAAGCGAAAGAAAAAAATGAAAGAGCACAAGAAATGAGAAAAGAAAGAAATGAAATAAAAGAAAAAATGAATGAAATATGAAATAGAAATGAATAACGATAAGAAAAAAGGATGAAAAATAAAGAAAGAAAAGAAGTCAAGAAATGGAAGAAGGAAATAAAAAGTGAGACAAAGAAAATAGAAAATAAAAAACAAAAATGCTGACCAATATTATTAAAGAACTAAGGAGTAAGTCAAAAATGTTATTCCTTGAAACTTTGTATAAAAGACTCCCAAGAGGATGCTTCACTGTCAACTAAAATCTTGATCTATTTACGCCCAGGATCAATCAATATCTCCATAAAATTCTTTATAATGTACACAGCTTGCCTCAAATTCACCTTTAGTTACACCGATCTTGCTCAGTAACCCTCTACCTTGGGTGGTACTTGAGCATTGAGAGATAATTGAAAAGTGCCTAAAATATGAAGTGATTGTATTAAACATTCACACAGCAACCGCAAGACAAAATTGAAAGAAAAAAGAAATATTAAAGCTTTCAAAATATCCAGTAAACATCATTCAGTCAGTTATGCGCCATACGTGATCCACGCTTGGGCGATCATGTCTTGAAAGAGACATGACTGACTGGGCAGAAGATTATCCTGAAGTAGGTTGCCATTACTTTCTGCGGTAGATTGGTTGCCAGTCAATGCTATAGAACCCAATCTGTCCTGTTATTTAACTCATAACTGGAGGGGAGAGACGGATTAATACCTTTCTCAAGAGCATTTGCGCGTAAGTGAATGCAAGGAATTTAACTGGAATTCGAACTCGGCTCCCCGATTTCGTTTTCCGAGGAGATATCCCCTGCACCACAGGTATCACTACTAGTTAAAATAGCTGATTAATGTTCTGCCATTGCTCCCCTCAGTTCCAGCTAAAACAACTACAGATTATTGATAGAGAATTATACTGGGGTCATGATGCTGCTGATATAGAATCTAAACTCCATCCAAACAATGAATTTTCTCGACATTTTCTTTTGTTTGTTTTCAGAGCAATAAAAACGCGCCGATTCTGAGTCGATAAATAATTGAAATGCAGGTATATTGGTGCGAAAAGAAAGATAAACGCGCTTAAGATGGCGATTGGCTATCGGAAAGATATGAACCAACAACGTAACATCAGAGAATGAATATTCCCCCCATCGTTTCTTTCAATAATCACGCCCGAAGAAATCCCCTGCCTATCATTACTAATACTAACAGTTCCCTTTCTTGAAAATCGGCTTTGCTCGACTTTGCTGGCCTTCGTCAGTCTTTTCCCGACGATCCATTTTCCGACTTCCGGCACTGGTCGACATTCCGGATTTTATAGCTAACCTTATTTGGTTGACAGACGACAGGCGTTGGGTGAGAAGCAAAACTGTTATATCTGCGAAAGGGCAACCCAGAGAAAAAGGGAGTCTTGCGTGCAAGAAGATGAAGGGATTGCGTGCTGGGGAAAAGGGCTGTTGAAGCGAATGACGATAGTTATGACGGAGCTGGTTGGTGAAAGTCCCAGAAAGATTTACTACGGTTTGTCCTTAAAATTGTAATGGAAAAAAATGAAAGCAGAAAGAAGAAAAAAAGAAAAAAACACGAGAAAATAAATAAATGCTGTAAAAAGTAATTAAATTTTAAGAGCTACAGGATGAAAAAAATTAAGATGAACGAGAATTCGTGAAGTTCCAACATTTGTAGACGACTGACAAGTTCATGAAGGAGATCGAAGAAAAATGAATGAATGAAAACAAAAATGAAATAAAAAATAAAAAAAGGAAAAAATATTTTATGAAAAAAAAGAAAGAAAATACTCTAAATAATAAATATTAAATGAGTTATCAAAGCACAAAAATGAAAGGCGACTGTCAGTGGTCAATAAGAATTAGTCAGCTTTTTGCATAAAAATCACCGAAAGTTACGAATTAAACGATTTTCATTAGTAAGAAATTTAAGCAAATATGACTGATAGAGTACAACTCTTACACATTTTAAATTCCACTGAATTCAGTCAGTTAAGTGCCATACGTGATACACGCTTGGGCGATCATGTCTCGAAAGAGACATGACTGACTGAGCATAAGGTTATCCCGCAATAGATTGCCATTGCTTTCTGCGGTAGACTGGTTGCCGACCAAGGCTACAGAACCCAATCTGTACTATTATTTAACCCATAACTGGAGGGAAGAGACGGATTAATACCTTTCTCAAGGGTATTTGCGCGTAAGTGAATGCAAGGAATTCGACTGGAATTCGAACTCGGCTTCCCGATTTCTCGTTCCTAGCCGATCTCCACTGCACCACGACGCACATCCTTCACTAAATTACGCAAAAATAATGATAGCACTGATATCTCATTTTAACTTATATATTTACCGAAAAATTCTACAGAAGTATCTCTAAATACTGAAGAGTAAATTCAATAAAATTGCCATTGGCATTAACCACAACTTCCAGATAACTTCAGAATCTCCCGCAACACCTTCTGTTTAAGTTGGTGAATCCTGCCATAATCCTTGTCTTTAGTTCATATTTGGTGTTAAAAGAGGTGTTGTTGGTCTGTCGTCAACTGTGCCCCACACATAGTAATCAAAGGGAATGCAGTTTGGGGAGTTAAGTGGCAAAACGTAAGGGGTGATGTGGTCGCAGAAATTTTCTGACAGCTACGACTTGTATGACATGATGCAGAGTCCTCTTTTGCCAGATAGAATATTCCAGCAGCCACCTTCTTAACAGAGAGCAGCACTAACTCTTCAGGACACATGGTGTAGGCCTCCATGTTGAGTTTTAGGCCCTCACCAAGAAATGTTTTGCTGTCAGGAGCGCAACCTGTGAAATACGTGACTTTTTAATGATATATATCATGTACGGCCACTCCTAAAAAGAAAATATGGGTCATCATACGCACACAAGTAATTTGTTTTAATTATTCTAAAAATCGAATGGCTCGATTATTTGTATTAAGCTATTCAATTTTCGATTAGTTAATATAGTCTTCAAGTATTAACTCAACAAACTAGCGTGAACGATGAATAGGAAATTTTAAAAGATTTTTGAAACTTTATGAAATATAATAAAAATAATAAAAATGAAAACAATTCTTGTAAAAATTAATTCGTCATTGATTTTTTTTTCTTTTCAGACTATAACATCTTAATCGTACGCTTCGTTTTTTGGTATTTAATTATATAGTAAACTTAAAAAGTTAGCACAATATTTTCAGTAATTATATTTTATAGAATTTTAGTTAGTTTAGCTTTATAGTCTTACATTTGAAGATGTTTTATGAAAAATAAAAATGAAAATAATACATAACTTTATTTTAAAATAATTTTTCAATTTAATAACAGAGAATGAAATTATATAACATGACAGGTAACTCAATAATTTATGAAATGTCATGGCATTTATTAATGTTTATTTTTATTATATATTTTTCATATTCTTTTTAGGTACCTCCAAAAATTGTGAATTTCACAATGATTTTTTAAAAATAAAATTAGGAAACTAGGAATTAAAATATAAGACTTGCTTTAAATTTTGAAGGGATGATCTGCAAAGCCCGTCGAATGTAGAAACGTAGGGCATAGGAAACACGGAGGTGAGATGAAAGAATTGTACCCTGCCGAAAATGTTTATATAGATTTTCTTTTTCTTGTAAGGAGCACAACCTTTGAAAAATGTGACTTTTTAATGATATATATCATGTACGGCCACTCGTAAATAGAAAATACGAGTTATCATACGCACACAATTAACTTTTTTTTAATTATTTTAAAAATCGAATAGCTCGTTTATTTTTTTTAACCATTTGTCCCCTCTTTTCGTAAATTTGCAGCCAAAAGTAAAATAAAAATGCAATAAAACTATGACATTAATTAATTAGAGAAGCTTTTAATTGCTTTAATAAATAATATAAATTTTGGACATTATAGTCTGAAGAAAAACATTTTCGGTTAATAATGAAATTTTTAAAGAATCATTTTCATTTTTTTAATTATACTAATTCATAAAGTTTCAAAAATATTTGTAAAATATTTCAAAGACTTGTGGATATTTGGTTATTTACTAAACGAAAATTGAAAAGTTTTATACAAATCAAGTAGCGATCGTATTTTTAAAATAATTTTTAATTTTTTTGTGTGTGTATTTGAATTTTTTTGCATGGTAATTTCAGTTTGTACATTAAAAGGTCATGTGTTTCACGGTTTCCTCCCTTACAGGAAAAAAGAATTTGGACAATTTTATCAATTTCGATCGCCATACACTTACCTTATCTCGCATCTGTCTAGCTGTCATGACATGATAAATACGTGGGGAAGGTCAGAAAGATCAAAACTGGATCTAAGAAATAGTTTTATTTTAAATTTCATGATATAAGTAAGCATTACTTGTGTAAATCAGATTAATTTAACATTACATTTGGCTATTTTTTTCAAAAATAATGTGTCACAGATGTATATTTTATTTGAGCAATATTTTTAAAACCGAGAATTTAAGTTTACAAATGTGTTGATGGCAAAAAATGATTGGAAAATTGAAAAATTTTAAAAGTCACAAATTTTTAAATTTCAATCAGTGTAATTTCTGTTTGAAATACACCAGAGTATTTTGCTTACTGAAAATAGTAAATTTAATCATTTAGTTTTCAATTAAAACTGAAATCAGCTTCACTACAACTTTTTTATTTTGAAAAATTAAATTTAAAAGTTAGTTCTCGAAAGTGAGTTGCGGTATCTATAACATCAATTTAAGTGCACTTTTAGATTGACAAATAATCACACTTATATTAGTTATGCACTGACAATAAGGAAGAATGTAATTGGTATTTGCCATAAATTAAGAATCATTGAAATAATGTAGTTATTTAAATATCAATTGAAGTTAAATCAAAATCAATACAACGAATTAAAAATGCAGCGGCAGCTCCCACAAGATGAATAAACACGATATGGTTAATACAATTAATTACTAATCACATAAAAAGATTACATATACAATTCATATGAACGATATTGTAAAGAATTTCTGTGAATTTCTTTAATCATATAAAAGATGGAATATACAATTTATATATATATATATATATATATATATATATATATATATATATATATATATATTAACCATATCACCCCGAGCAAGGCGGTAACGGCACTGATGTGCAGGGGGCTACGTAAGAATGAAAAGATTGGAAAAGAGAAAGCCGGAAACCACATCCTAAACAGGGAACAAGGGATGAGCCTCTTCACCTGTTCAATAGACGTGGGTGGAGTGTGAACCGGGGGATAGTTTAGCTTATCTACTCCAATTGAAAACAAAAAAAAAGAAAAAAGAAAAGAGTGAAAAGATTGCAAAAGAGAAAGCCGGAAACCACATCCTAAATAAAGAAACAAGGGATGAGCCTCTTCACCTGTTCAATAGACGTGGGTGGAGTTTGAACCGGGCGATAGTTTAGTCTATCTACTCCAATTGAAAAAGAAAAAAGAAAAAAGAAAAGAGTGAAAAGATTGGAAAAGAGAAAGCCGGAAACCACATCCTAAACAGGGAACAAGGGATGAGCCTCTTCACCTGTTCAATAGACGTGGGTGGAGTGTGAACCGGGTGATAGTTTAGTCTATATACTCCAATTAAAAAAGAAAAAAGAAAAAAGAAAAGAGTGAAAAGATTGGAAAAGAGAAAGCCGGAAACCACAACCTAAACAGGAAACAAGGGATGAGCCTCTTCACCTGTTTAATAGACGTGGGTGGAGTGTGAACCGGGCGATAGTTTAGTCTATCTACTCCAATTGAAAACAAAAAAAAGAAAAAAGAAAAGAGTGAAAAGATTGGAAAAGAGAAAGCCGGAAACCACATCCTAAACAGGAAGCAAGGGATGAGCCTCTTCACCTGTTCAATAGACGTGGGTGGAGTGCGAACCCACATCTTTTGAACATATATTCTATGAAAGATGCTGTAAACAATTTATGTTAAATATGGAACAGACGAATTTTATCAAGTATGGAACACGTAGTTTATGTTAACTACGCAATGCACTCATTATATTAAAGAGAGAATATCAAATATATATGTTAAGTATGGAATGCATTAATTTTATAAAATATGGGTTATACAATTTTATGTGAAGAGTTTAATGCCATAGAACAATCAACAAAATATTTTGACAACTCGATATTGATGCTGTTGAATTTAAATAACTCGAATATTGTGTCTAATGTTCGAAACGTTTCTGTCATCCGCACATTTTTTACTGATCGTGCCGGCCAGTGTGAAATACATTCCTGTCTAGTTTAGGTCGCATATTTAACCAGAAACAATGAGCATTCGATGACCCGCACTTTCGAAAGTGTGTTCCTTGTCAGTTGTGTGTGGTAGGAGCGTCTGCAAACAAAGCGTCCAGGAAACAAGCAGAATGAGCGAAAAAAAAAACTATCTAGAATGGAATGCAAAACTTAAAACCGGAAATAAACTCGAAAATATCTCCTCATGATCATGCGCACGCTGCTGCAAGATCGTTATTTTTGTTATCCGTCACTCCATCAGTCCCTACCCATGTAAGCCCTTCCCTACACATGACGGCTAAATAATTCTCGGTGGTTCTTTGGCAGCACTAGCCACACCCAGGAACGTTTCGCATTAGCTGAATTCGGAACCTAAATTTTTGGATGTTTCACTTCTATTTTTTAATTTCTTTTTTGTTCTCCAGTTTTTACTGCATGATGTGCATTGTGGTGCAGTACATATCGACTCAGAACGACAAATCGGGGAGCCGAGTTCGAATTCCACTTGAATTACTTACATTCACTTACTCGTAAACACCCATGGGAAAGGTATTAATCCGTTTCTTCCTTCCAGTTATGGGTTAAATAACAGGACAGATTGGGTTATATAGCCTTAGCTGGCAACCAGTCTACCGCAGAAAGCAATGGCAACCTACTGCGAGATAACTTCTGCCCAGTCAGTCATGTCTTTTTGGAGACATGATCGCCCAAAGCCTCTAGCACGTATGGCACTTAACTGACTGACTGTAGAACTGCATTTAAAATTATTTTCAAATAGAAAAATCGCTGTGTCTAATTGATATCAGGTTGGTGCAAAAGTTTTGCCAATTTAAAATTTCGTCTTAAAAATGAAAAACTGTGTGTTTTCGAAAATCTTTTCTCATAACAATAACGACCTTTGCTCTCTAAAACTTGATTCGTCTGTCAACGACCTTATTAATACCTCACTTGTAAAATTCTTTAGGTTTTGATGTGAAATATTAATCTAATTCATATTCTATCTCCTCTCGTGATGTTAACCTAAGGCCATCTAAATGGTTTTGTAATCCTCGAAATAATTGATAATCCGAGGGAGCTAGGCCAGGAGAGGGGCAAGATTTCCCAACCTAATTCTTCTAGGAGATCTTTGGTCAGTAGTGCTGTGTGAGGACAATCATTATCATAATGGAAGATGACTTCGTTTCTGTTGACTAAAAAAGTGTCGTTTTCGAGTCAAAGCAGTTTTCAAGCGACTAAGTTGATCACAATAAAGACTAGCAGTAATGGTTTAACTGTTGTCTAAAAGTTCATAATGGATGATCCCTTCTATATCCCACCATACGCTCAACATCTTTTTGGTAAGGAGTCCTGCCCTCGGTTGCTGAACTGGTCTTTATCCTCGATTTATCCACGATCGCCAACGTTTAACGTTATGTTAGAGAATTCACTTCTCATCACCTGTGATAAGCCTACCCAGAAATGGTGTCTGAAGGTGTCGTGAAAGCAAAAATTCGCAACAAGAAACACGTTGCATTTGCAATGAAACCTCTGTGAAACTCAAAGAGTAGAGCATGCCTAATGCGTTCTTTAGATGAGAACATAGGTAAGAATATTGCAGAAAAATATGAATGATGGATGGCTGAGCGCGATTTTAGGGAGATACCATGAGAAAGAGTGTTAAAAGCAAAAAAAAATACGAGAAAGTTCATGATCACCTACGTCCTGAAAGGACACGGCGCATAAAGAAGAAGAATAGTAGAAATGCGTTGAAAAATATATTAAATTAAATTTTCTATAAAAAGGCATTCTAAATCATTTCGTTTTAATAATTTCACCCCAAGCAAAGTAATAATGCCAATATCGAAAAAACAGGAGATGGTGATTACATTAAAATTTTTGAAGATTGTAGTTGGCCGGGAAGCAAGAAATCAGAAGGGAACATTATTTGAACAGAACCGCTGGTGATATCTAGCTAGTGAAATAGTAAAATGGTAAGACCTACTTGCCAGTCTGCCTGGATGTGCGTTGTGGTGCATTGGATATCGGCTCCGATCCAAATTTGAATTCCAGTTGAATTCATTACATTCGCTTACGCGCAAATACTCTTGGGAAAGGCATTAATCTTTCTCTTTTTCTTTTCAGCAATGGTTTCAATAGCAGGAAAGATTGGGTTCTATAGCATTGTTTGGCAACCATTCTACCGCAAAATAAAAATGACAATCTACCGCGGGAAAATCTTTTGCTTAGCGAGTATGTATCTTTCGAGACATGATCACCAAAGCGTGTATCATGTATGACACTTAACTGACTGTCACCTCAACCGGAGGATAAAGGGGTTTGAGTAGGTTCAACACCGTAACCTGTAAAAATAGACAAGTTACAAAAGCATCAATGATTCTCTCGTCGATGGCGAGAGTTTGTCGATTTCGAGAGGAAGTCGATGGCGAGAGGTTGTTGATAGTGAGAGGTTGTTGATGGTGAGAGGAAGTCGATGGCGAGAGGTTGTTGATAGCGAGAGATTGTTGATGGTGAGAGGAAGTCGATGGCGAGAGGTTGTTGATAGCGAGAGATTGTTGATGGTGAGAGGAAGTCCATGGCGAGAGGTTGTTGATAGCGAGAGATTGTTGATGGTGAGAGGAAGTCGATGGCGAGAGGTTGTTGATAGCGAGAGATTGTTGATGGTGAGAGGAAGTCGATGGCGAGAGGTTGTTGATAGCGAGAGATTGTTGATGGTGAGAGGAAGTCGATGGCGAGAGGTTGTTGATAGCGAGAGATTGTTGATGGTGAGAGGAAGTCCATGGCGAGAGGTTGTTGATAGCGAGAGATTGTTGATGGTGAGAGGAAGTCGATGGCGAGAGGTTGTTGATAGCGAGAGATTGTTGATGGTGAGAGGAAGTCCATGGCGAGAGGTTGTTGATAGCGAGAGATTGTTGATGGTGAGAGGAAGTCGATGGCGAGAGGTTGTTGATAGCGAGAGATTGTTGATGGTGAGAGGAAGTCCATGGCGAGAGGTTGTTGATAGCGAGAGATTGTTGATGGTGAGAGGAAGTCCATGGCGAGAGGTTGTTGATAGCGAGAGATTGTTGATGGTGAGAGGAAGTCGATGGCGAGAGGTTGTTGATAGCGAGAGATTGTTGATGGTGAGAGGAAGTCCATGGCGAGAGGTTGTTGATAGCGAGAGATTGTTGATGGTGAGAGGAAGTCGATGGCGAGAGGTTGTTGATAGCGAGAGATTGTTGATGGTGAGAGGAAGTCCATGGCGAGAGGTTGTTGATAGCGAGAGATTGTTGATGGTGAGAGGAAGTCCATGGCGAGAGGTTGTTGATAGCGAGAGATTGTTGATGGTGAGAGGAAGTCGATGGCGAGAGGTTGTTGATAGCGAGAGATTGTTGATGGTGAGAGGAAGTCGATGGCGAGAGGTTGTTGATAGCGAGAGATTGTTGATATCGAGAGGTTGTTGATGGTGAGAGGTAATCGATGGTCTATGCTACACTGGAAGCGATAGGGTTAATAATTGCAATCTTAAATTCATGCAGTCGGGGCACTACAGAGAAAATCTCTAAATTAATTCATAATTTTACGAAGGAATTTTTTTTTTAATCATATCACCCCGAGCAAGGCGGTAACGCCACTGATGTGCAGGGGGCTACGTAAGAGTGAAAAGATTGGAAAAGAGAAAGCCGGAAACTAAATCCTAAACAGGGAACAAGGGATGAGCCTCATCACCTGTTCAATAGACGTGGGTGGAGTGTGAACCGGGCGATAGTTTAGTCTATCTACTCCAATTGAAAAATGAAAGAAAAAGGAGTGAAAAGATTGGAAAAGAGAAAGACGGAAACCACATCCTAAACAGGGAACAAGGGATGAGCCTCTTCACCTGTTCAATAGACGTGGGTGGAGTTTGAACCGGGTGACAGTTTAGTCTATGGATTATTAAGAATTTCAGGACAGAAACACATTAAAATATTCTACTTAATTTTATTATGAATAATATACTCTATTAAATATTTAATTAAAATGATTCATTGTAAATGATTTTACGACAGGAATGTACTGTAAATTATTATATTGAACAGCAGATGTATTGAACTATTATTTTTAATCAATTCACTCCAAGTAAGGCGATAACGTCACTAAGACGCAAGTAGCTACTGGGAGTGAAAGAGAAGGGAAAGACTTTAGACGGAACCGGAAACCCAATAATTGACTTTTAGAGTTTAGACAGAGATGTTAGACGTTTGGAGAAGTAGACTTTAAAAGGGACCGGTTACCCAAACTTACAAGAGATAAACCTCTACTTCTGCCTAAAAGTTCTAAGAGGAGTCTAAACTGGACGATGGGTGATTTACTATAGAATGTGAAAAACATGAATAAATATATTTTACCACATACATATAGTGAAAATGCATTTGATATAGAAATGCATTTTTAAATGATTTACTTTGTCAGTAATTCGTTGTAAATTATTTTACAATAAAACGCGATGTAAACAATTTTATGACAGTAATGTATTTAAATAATTACACTGTCTGCTAAGGACACGTCGAGTGTTTAGTGGTTGGTTGGGGTATGAACACCAGACTGAGAGTTATTACACGCGCTGTCTAAACAAATACGTAAGGATACAAGCAAGATGGCTGACTTGATCGCTAGGGTATAGCCCGCTTACTCATGCTCTTTTGGCTGGTTGAAAAGTTTTCTTGAGATTTAAGTTTGAGTTCGTGTATAGCAAGTTAGGCCATTACAGCTTCTGATGGTGTATGTGTGCGCTTTATTAATAATGGATATTCTGGAAAAAAAAGTTATATTTACGAAGTAGACCGAGGTATAGAAAACAAAAAAAAGAAAAAAGAGGGCGACTGACACTCACTTGTGTCTGGACATTGGCGGTGATAATGTAATGTAATTTAATTTGATTATACTCAGAACCTTAAGCCATTGTTTCTCACATACAGTTTTGTCTTTCATTCATACTAACCTGAAAAAGCCAAAGAGATCAAACATTCTCGGCAAAAAAGCGTAATTAATAAATTTTCCACATTTTCTTATCATCTTTAGACAGATGTCTAAACACAACCAAAGTTTTATTAATGTCTCAAGTATAAACTCGACTTATATATACGTATAGTCTTAAGTATAAGTATCAGTAGTGTTTATTTATAGTCTCAAATCTACCTCCCTAAATCCCATCCACCATTTATCGTTTCTTAGGCATCACCTTTTTCGTTATCTCACTTTGCCCCCCCCCGCGCAACAGTGGCTGTCCTACTTTGCTTGAAGTGAAATGATTATAAAAAACAGGTATGAGCACAACTAATATTTATTTATAGCCCAAAGCAATAATACAACCAAATTCATAGACTCATGTATAAAAACGCCTATTATTTAAATATAGTCTCATGTATAAATACCACTAATATTTACCTGTAGATCCAAGTATAAAAACGAATGGTATTGACTTGTATATTAAGGTGTAAGAAACACAACAGTTCACATATTAATTTTTTTTTAAATTGTTCTTTCCTTCAGGGTGCCTTGAATTTAAGTGTACTGCTTGGTTGACAAATAGGTCTCACTCTTTTACAGTTGAAATACACCTAAATGCAACCGTACCTTCTATTCTAATAGTTTCGTTTTTCTCGCTTCTCACGTGTGGAACTCCTTTCCGATTTTTTTCTTCCCTGTCAACTACAATCATCAAATATTCAAATATAACGTCAATCTTCATTTTCTGTCTTTTTTTTTTTAATCATATCACCCCAAGCAAGGCGAAAACGCCACTGATGCGCAGGGGGCTACGTAAGAGTGAAAAGATTAGAAAAGAGAAAAACCGGAAACCACATCCTAAACAGGAAACACCTGTTCAATAGACGTAGGTGGAATGTGAACCAGGCGATAGTTTAGTCTATCTATTCCAATTAGTCTATCTACTCTAATTATTTGCCTCTGAGTAATTTGATTATTTACATAATTAGTTCCTTCAAAGCTCAAATTCTCTAACATAATTTTACGAAATTTATAATCTTTAACAACCAAGTATTCTATAGAATTCATGCATCTATGTGAGAACATATCTTCACATATGCATGTTGCTTACATTATTAGTGCCTTTGAATTTAAAAAATGTGCGTTGTGGTACAGTGGATATCGACTCGGAACGAGAAACCGTGGAGCCGAGTTCGAATTCCAGTTGAATTCATTGTATTCACTTACGCGCAAATACCCTTGGGAAAGGTATTAATCCGTCTCTTCCTTCCAGTTATGGGTTAAATAGCAGGACAGACTGGGTTCTATAGCCTTGGTCGGCAACCAGTCTACCGCAGAAAGCAATGGCAACCTACTGCGGGATAATCTTCTGCCCAGTCAGTCATGTCTCTTTCGAGACATGATCGCCCAAGCGTGTATCACGTATGGCACTTAACTGACTGACTCCAATTAAAGTCTATCTACTCCAGAAAATAACCTTCTGTTGCCCTTTCTCCTCACTAAATTTGTTTCATTCTTTTTTCTTTAATTCCCAGTAACACATTGCGTTTAAGTGAAAATATTGCCTGGCTTTCAGAAAAATTATTATTTTTAAACTCTCTCTCTTTCTATCACACACACACACACACACACACACACACACACACACACACACACACACACATCTATATATACGAACATACAATGCTTCTAAAACGAAGCTACTCTCAATTAACCATCATCGACAATCTCACCTACCTCCCATTAGCATGGACCAGGCTTGCCTCCCAGAGAGTAAAACACAACGCCTCCTTTCAGCGGACCTCAAATGGGATGACTATATCGAATCCATTGCTAAATCCGCTGCTATGAAAGTCGGTTCTCTGTGTAGTGCCCGGAAGTTTTTTTCCGTCTAAATCTATCCTGCACATATATAAATCTACCATCCGCCCGTGCATTGAATACTGCTGCCATATCTGGTCGGGTGCCCCTGCTATTCTCCTCGGGCTTCTCGATAAGGTTCAGAGGAGGGTCTGTAATGTGATAGATACCGACTTGGCAGACCGCCTGCAGTCTCTCTCTCACCGGTGCGACGTGGCTTCCCTGTGTCTCTTCTATAAATACTTTCACGGCTTCTGTTCCGATGAACTTAGATCACTGGTGCGCCCTAAATACGAATTTGAACGAGATACTAGATTAGCAACTAAATCCCACCCTTTTACAGTGAAACCGATAAAATGCAACCGCAACTTCTACTCCAACAGTTTCTCTCCTCGCACTTCCCAACTGTGGAATTCCCTTCCACACGATTGCTTCCCCGACGGCTACAATCTCCAGGAGTTTAAATGTAAGGTCAATAGACACCTCCTAACACACTAACCTGCTCCCATTCCTCCTGACATTCCCTATGTCTAACCACTCCTTCTCTTTACCTTCCCCTATGTAGCCCCATACGCAATAGTGGCAGTGGAATGCCTTGCTTGGGGTGAGATGATAAAAAAAAAAAAAGAATACACATATATACAAAGTACACGCTATAGATATTTTAACACTACGGAAAATACCGAAGAGTAACGAAATGGTTTAACAACCAACATATTGAAATTATTTGATCATTATTTTTAATCGATGCTCGAATTGGAGTAGATATTCTGTTTTTAATCAAACAGTATATTTATATATTTATCTCTACCGGCCTGAATATTAACGATAAGTTCGAATCCTGTCGAATGACACCCATTTTTGTACAAAATTGATGACTGTGATTCCGTCGCCTATGCTCACCTTATAGGAGTCAAGTTTTAAAATTATTTTAGAGGACAGCGATTGTGTAATGTAAACGTTGCTCATTTGAGCCTCAGTTCTAGCGGGGAAGTAGGGTGTGGATGCTCAAGATGAATTAATTGGGGAGTTGGAGGAGAATCTGCGAGAAAGGCACTCAGCCTTGTATGCTGTAGCTGTGAAGACTTTATATTTATTTATTTATTAAAGGAGGAATGAAAGGTTTGCAACTGTTTAGCGCCCTTTTGCAGATCCTCCAGTTGTCTTTGGAGCCAAACTTGCACGCTCCTATATTCGGCTTCATTCTCTCGGCAAACAACAGAATGAGCCGAATATAGGAGCGTGCAAGTTTGGCTCCAACATTGACGATCATCTTACACTCATTGCGAACAGAGGCAAATAGGCGCCTATTTTAGTCAGAAGGTTGGCTTCGATAAAACAGGAAGTAGTGATTTATCTGGGCTATGCCGGCCGAACAGCAGGGGGAACCAGGGGGCGAATAGGGTTTAAGGTAGAACTTCCTGGTTGGGATGAAAGCATCGATGCCAGGAAGAGACCTCGGAAGCACTATTTCCAAGAGACACATCACAGAAAATCTTGTAATGCCTCTACGTCTACCATTTGATAGTAGTTAGAGATTCTGCTAGTCGGGGGTTCCTGGGGTGAGGAGAGTGGAGAGATATATTAACAGAAATCACAGTGTAGTCAGAGTTGCCAAGAGGGCAAAACTGCATGGCATGGCAGGTGTCAGGGATAGAAGTGAATAAAAATTTAGAAGAGAGGCTTGTCGTGCACGCATACTGGGGAAACGTGTGGGGAAGTTCACCTCTTGCGTGTGAGACTGGGTGATCGTAAAGTTAAAGGTGTGTATGGCAGCAAGTTCAGTAACAGGGTTTTCCGTGCAATTGGCGTAATGGGCATTGATGTCACCGAACACAAATATGTTTGCGAACGAGTGCGAGACGATGGCCTTATCTATATTATCAGAGATACTGTCTAGCAAGATACGGTAGGGAGAGGAAGAAAAAGATAGCTGAGTTTAGTAGAAAGAAACCGAGGCACATGTATGGATAGACAGTAGATTAAAAAGAAAACCTTCATAACCAGAGGGAGATGTTTACTGACATAGACTCCCAGACCATGCATATGGACGCTGAATTCCTCCCTAAAGAGGGGAAGGTAATCTGGGATTGAGAAATCAGAGGAAGGGATTGAGGGGTACAGGTTAGTTTCGCAGAAATCTGGGGACTTTTCGTGGAGGAACGATTCCGCACTGCAAAAATTGTTACGAATTACACGGATGTTAATTAAGAAATTGTTGAGGGGTTTAGGTGATTTTTGTGAGGCTGGTTTAGCATTGTGTTTGTGGTTGTGAGCATACATTGTTATTTTTTGATAAGGCGAGGCCTCGAGAAGTGATTTCTTCTAAAGTTAACTTCAACAGTATACTTCTAATTTTTCACTCTGAAACTCGGAACTTTCATTTACTTTTATTTTTATTTATTTATTTCCTTCTATATTAGCGGATATATCTGCTATCTTCCGATTCTCAATATTCTCGGTCTTTTGAACAAGCGTCATATTCACAGTTTTCACGGATTTTTGAATACTCATCAGATTCGCAGTTTTCCCGAAGTTTTGAAGACTCATCAGGCTCATTCTATATTAGCGGATATATCTGCTATCTTCCGATTCTCAGTATTCTCGGTCTTTTGAACAAGCGTCCAGTTCGTAGTCTTCCCGGATTTTTGAATAATCATCAGATTCGCAGTTTTCCCGAAGTTTTGAAGACTCATCAGGCTCATTCTATATTAGCGGATATATCTGCTATCTTCCGATTCACAGTATTCTCGGTCTTTTGAACAAGCGTCCAGTTCGTAGTCTTCCCGGATTTTTGAATAATCATCAGATTCGCAGTTTTCCCGAAGTTTTGAAGACTCATCAGGCTCATTCTATATTAGCGGATATATCTGCTATCTTCCGATTCACAGTATTCTCGGTCTTTTGAACAAGCGTCCAGTTCGTAGTCTTCCCGGATTTTTGAATAATCATCAGATTCGCAGTTTTCCCGTACTTTTGAAGACTCATCAGGCTCACAATCTTCCAGGTCTTTTGAATAATCGTCTGGTTTGCAGTCTTCCCAGGTTTTGGACAGTCGTCAGGCGCACAATCTTACCAGTCTTTTAAACAATAGTCCAATTCGCAGTTAACTTGTTCTTTTTTTAACAGTTATCCAGTTCGCAGTCTTCACGTTTTTTTCACAATCGTCCGGTTTGTAGTTTTCCCATTTTTTTTTTAACAATCATCCAGTTCGTACTCTTCCTGTCTTTTTTTTTTTAACAATTGTCCGGTTCGCACTCTTCCCAGTTTTTTAACATTCGTCCAATTCATAGACTTCCCGGTTTTTTTAACAATCATCCAGTTCGTAGTCTTCCTGAGTTTTTTTAACAATCGTCCGGTTCGCATTCTTCCCGGTTTTTAACAATCGTCCAGTTCGTAGTATTCAAAGTTTTTTAACAATCGTCCAATTCGTAGTCTTCCCGGTTTTTTTAACAATCATCCAGTTCGTAGTCTTCCTGGTTTTTTTTTAAACAATCGTCCGGTTCGCAGACTCCTCGGTTTTTAGCAATCGTCCAGTTCGTAGTCTTCCCGGTTTTTTAACAGTCGTCCAGTTCGTAATCTTCAAGGTTTTTTTTAATAATTGTCCGGTTCATTTAATCGTCTGGTTCGTTGGTTCCCGGTTTTTTTAACAATCGTACAGTTCGCAGTCTTCCCGGTACTTTTTAACATTCGTCCGGTTCGTAGGATTCCCAGTTTTTTAAAAAACTCATGTTCGCTTTTTTCCCGATTTTTTTTTTTTAGCAATCATCCGGTTCGTAGTCTTCCCGGTTTTTTAAAAATTGTCCGGTTCACACTCTTCCCGTTTTTTTTAGCAATCGTTCGGTTCACAGACTTCTTGTTCTTGTTGTTTTTTTAACAATCGTACGGTTCGCAGTTTTCCTGGTTTTTATCACTTGTTTTCTGTTTAGGACTGTCATTCTAGTTTCTTCTAAAGTTTATTTTATACATATTCTTCTCACGTATCCACACTTGAATTTTGAAATGTTATTTAGTATTTTTTTATTTACTTGTGTACGTGTACCGTAAAAAGTGACGGCAGATTTTAGAAATGACGGCATATATATATATATATATATATTTTAATCATATCACCCCGAGCAAGGCGGTAACGCCACTGATGTGCAGGGGGCTACGTTAGAGTGAAGAGATTAGAAAAGAGAAAACCGGAAACCACATCCTAAACAGTAAACAAGGGATGAGCCTCTTCACCTGTTCAATAGACGTATATATATATATATATATATATATATATATATATATATATATATGTGTGTGTGTGTGTGTGTGTGTGTGTGTGTGTGTGTGTGTGTGATGCTTCGCATGTATATATATATATAATGTTTGGTACTTCTGTGTATAATGCTTATATATATATATATATATTTAATGTTTCATACGTGCATGTATAATGCTTCGCACATATATATATATATATATATATATACATATATATATATGTATATATATATATAATTATTTGTTTGAACATTATTTTTGATCGATACTCGTATTTAAATAGTTATTCTGCTCATAATCAAACAGTATATATATTTATTTCGACTGGCCTGATATCAAAGATGATATTATCTTGTGTTGACATAAAACACTGAATATCAGACGAAGTTCGTAAATTTGTAATGCGGTTCTATTACGTCACACCGCGTGAGAGACCGAAATATTAACAGAACCATATGTCTAAATGCAATGTAATGTGTTGTGAACAGATTGAAATGTGATTTTATTAAGTGTGCGTTGTTTTGATTTAATGTAGATGGTCTCCAATATCTGAAGGTTCTTTTTACTGTGTGTATAAGTGAGTATTATTGTGTTATCGACTAAAATATTTATACATAACTAGCAGTATAGCCCTGCGTTGCTCGGGTGTAATGAAAGTTTTAAAACTAATCCATGGTCCTGGAGCTCAGATTCTTTGGACGTTGGCACGAAAGACTAAAAAGCAATAGTTGTTTCCAGTTAAAGCGAAACCGTAGACTGAAAGAAAAATGAATGGATGTAAGTCAAATTTTGATTTCCTGATATCGATATCAAATAGGTTTTTTGTCGTAACCCGAATTTTGAAGGCTAAATAAGTTCTCTGAGTAAATGGTATCATGGCTGAGACTAAGAACTACAATTTTACCTACTTAGAGCTAAACGCGAAAGAAAAACATAAATAAAAGGGCTGAAAAAAATACAGACATGCAGGCAAATAAACAGACACACACACTAACATCTTGCCTTTATATATATATATATATATATATATATATATATATATTATCGATTTTCTGCACTATTGTCAGAACTGCAATCTTGAAACTTCTGAATATCGTCTCTTATGTCTTTGTCTATGAGTGTATCAAATTTGATTAAAATCGGCCCACTCCTTCTATAACCCGATTTTTTCGATTACCGATATTTATCGGGGGTACATCGACACAAAACCTAGCTAAGAACACTCGCAGATGCTTATAGTACAACTGTGTAAATTTTCAAGAAAATCGGTTCAGCCGTTTCGGGTTCTATAGGTAACGGACACACACACACCCACAGATACACATACACACACACAGACACACATACACACACAGAGACAAAGTTCCATTTATAAATAAGTTTAGATGTTTGATACTTGGCACAAAGACACAGTTGATCTTGTTCTACTTATATAGTGATTATATTTAATGCGACAGAATTTACGGACGAAAGAACAAATAGAAAAATTACAGTCTTCATTATTCTACATGGCATTCCTTATCTTTGGCATCGATCGGGTTTGCTAGACTTCATTCTTCTTCTGATAAAACATTCACTGATATTCTCTTGTATTCATATGCTACTTTGTTCTTATGCCCTTATGCTTCCATATTTTTTCATTGGTTGGATTTTTCGGACTTGTGGATTTGACGCCATTTGCCAAAATCTATGAAATACAAAAGATAAAGAATGCGATAATTCTAAAGAAAGGGGCATTTGATAAACTGAAGGAATAATGATAAACATAGAGGAAAGGAAAGGAAATCGTAGGAAGGAAGATATATTTCCTAGTAGCTGAGATGTTTGCCTTTTTTTTATCGATGCAAACATTGATAGAATATACACAATTTTCTCAGTTTTCCTCAGCCTATATAAAAGTCGTGATTACGTATACTGGTGTTGACGAGCTTAAATTCAAATAGTGCTGGATGGCTAAATGATATCTGTCCTTCTGTATGGAAATGAATGCTGAACGATCTCATCAAAGATGAAGGAGAAGCTTGAGGCAGCAAAAATGTGGTTTTACAGAAGGATGCTGAGGATAGATCACGTGCAACGACGAGGTGTTGGAATGGATGCAGACGAAAAGAAAAATGATAATAAATATCAGGAAGATACAAGAGGTTCGTGGGACACGTAATGGGAAAGATATCAATGCATTTCATTCTTCCTGCTATGGGTTAAATAACAGAACAATATTGGGTTCTATAGCCTTGGTTGGCAACCTGACTACCGCAGAAAGTAAAGGCAACGTACTGCGGGATATATCTTCTGCCCAGTCAGTTATGCCTCTTCCGAGACATGATAACCCGAAGCGTGTATCACGCATGGCACTTAACAGACCTGGTATTCCCATGGTTATCTCAAAGGAGAACGTCCAGCAACCACTACCATATTAGAGTTGTATTAAACAACAGTTCAGCACTTGGATCTTTTGTTTGTGAGAACATTTTTTAATCACTTAATATATTGAATATTTTTCAGCAAGGCCTATGTCACGCCTTCTTATACCCGTTCGGATATCCGCATCGGATTTTCCGTCGCCTTTATCTACACCACACGCCAGTTAGATTTTTCTACTTTCTGCTTGATTGATTTTGACCTCCTTTATTACGTAGCTTGCATCTTTCACACACAGAGTTCAAATTATAGAACATAGATAGATAGATAGATAGATAGATAGATAGATAGATAGATATGAACAGAATGAGATAGATAGATAGATAGATAGATAGATAGATAGATATGAACAGAATGAGATGGATAGATAAATAGATAGATAGATAGATAGATAGATAGATAGATAGATAGATAGATATGAACAGAATGAGATAGATAGATAGATAGATAGATAGATATGAACAGAAAGAGATAGATAGATAGATAGATAGATAGATAGATAGATAGATATGAACAGAATGAGATAGATAGATAGATAGATAGATAGATAGATAGATAGATAGATGAACAGAATGAGATAGATAGATAGATAGATAGATAGATAGATAGATAGATAGATAGATAGATATGAACAAAATGAGATAGATATGAACAGAATGAGAAAGATAGATAGATAGATAGATAGATAGATAGATAGATAGATAGATAGATAGATAGATATGAACAGAATGAGATAGATATGAACAGAATGAGAAAGATAGATAGATAGATAGATAGATAGATAGATAGATAGATAGATAGATAAAGATAAAGGAGGCCGAGATAGATTTGTGTAGATTTGAACAGATATGCGTATATATATATATATATATATATATATATATATATATATATATATACAGATAGATAGATATGAACATATATCTAAACTTATTTGTAAACGGAACTTTGCCTCTGTGTGTGTGTTTCCGTTACCTATAGACTCCGAAACGGCTGAACCGACTTTCTAGAAAATTTACATAGTTGTACTATAAGCGTCTGCGAGTGTTAGCTAAGTTTTGTGTCGAGGTACCCCCGATAAATATCGAAAATCGATAATCGAAAAAATCCGGTTATAGAAGAAGTGGTCCGATTTCAATCAAACTTGATACACTCATAGACAAAGACATAAGAAACGATATTCAGAAGTTTCCAGGTTGCAGTTCTTAAAATAATGCAGAAAAATTGATATTGATACCAGGAAATCAAAATTTGACTTACATACATTCATTTTTCTTTCAGTCTACTCTTTCACTGAGTCTGAGTTCCACGACCATGGATTAGTTTTAAAGGTTTCATTACACCCGAGCAACGCTGGGCTATACTGCTAGTATGCACATAGATAGATAGATAGATAGATAGATAGATAGATAGATAGATAGATAGATAGATATGAAGAGACTGGGGTACATAGAAAGAGATTGGTAGATGGCTAGAGAGAACTGACAAAAATGGTGAATCTCGTGTGAATTTGAAAATAAGTGAGGAAAATTTCAAACAAATGAAGGCAGGTGGAAAACGACGTTCAAACTAACACACAGGAAAATCTCAATAGAAACGAAGAAAAGAGTGCTAGACTGCTACGTGATGTCAGTTCTTCAATACGGCTGTGAATGCTGGACAATATCATCGAAAATGAGGACAAAACTGGAAGCGGCCGAAATGTGGTTCTACAGAAGGATGCTACGGATATCGTGGACTGAGCATACAAGCAACGACGAATGGCAACAAAAAAGGAAATTGATGCTGAGCATCAGGAAGAGACAACTGAAGTTCCTGGGACATGCAATGAGGAAGGAGAGCCTGGAGAACCTGATACTGACTGGACAGATAGAAGGAAGGAGAGACAGAGGAAGGCAGCGGATGACGTATTTGCAGGGACTGATCAGGTGGATGACGGTACGGGGGTTGCCAGGAGCAACAGGAGCAAACATACTAAGAGCCACAAGGAGTAGGGAGACGTGGAGAGCCATGATCGCCTACGTCCTGAAGGGACAGGGCACATAGAAGAAGAAGAAGAAGAATACGTTTACAAAAATGGCACTGAAGACAAGTAGATGATCAGTAAAACCCAGAAAATCAGAAAAAAAAGTTTGGAAAAATAAGTCAAAGATATGGCAACAGTTCATATAAAAGAATGAGAATGAAAACAAATCGGACGATGGCTTTATGAGACGGCGAAATGTAACGTGAAATTTGCGCTTTGAGCAAATTCGAATATTTCCGAAATATCACGCGGGCTTTTTCCGTTTTTCTGATTTATCTATTGCAGAATAAAAATGTCCCATTGCCAACGGACAAATTAGAGTGGACAGCTTCTCGCTCCTGACCTTTTCTACTATCAGTGATAAGATAAAAAATGTCGGTGGATAAATGATATGACAGACACGCCTTCTTTCTACGCATACCGACTTTCTTTACCAACCTTTCTTTCTTTCTTCTTATTTTTCTTTTTTTATTTCTTTCTTTTACGTTTACTCTCCTTTTCTCTTTTCTATCTTTGCATTTTTCTTTCTATTTTTATTTAATAACTTTCTTACTTTTCTTTTTTCTTTTAAAATCCTCTTTTTTTTAAATTCATAATCTTGCCCAATCATAGCTTTATTCATACTCCTTCCTTAATTCCTTTTACATCTTTATCTTCTTCAGACATTTTTCTTTCCTTTTATTTATTTTCCTATGTTTCTTTCGTTTTTACTCTCTTTCTCTATTTTTTTTATCTTTCGTTCATTCTTTCTTTGTTTCTTTCTTTCTTACAAATCTTTATTCTGTTTTTAGTATTTTTACTGTCCTTCTTTCTGCCATTAGTTCTTTCTTTCTTTCTTTCTTTCTTTCTTTCAACAAATTTAATTTGGTCTTTTATTTCATATTTTTCCTCTTCTTCGTTTTGCCATTAGATCTTTCTTTCTTTCTTTCTTTCTTTCTTTTTTTCTTTCTTTCTTTCTTTCGTTCTTTTTTCCTCCTCCTCACCAAATTGCCTTTGTTATTTTATTCAGTATTTTCCTCTTTTTTTTCATTTCTTACATTTCTTTCTTTCTTTCTTTCTTTATTTCTTTATTTATTTTCGTTCTTCCTTTTCTTCTCCTCACCAAATTGCCTTTGTTATTTTATTCAGTATTTTCCTCTTTTTCTTTTCATTTCTTACATTTCTTTCTTTTTTCTTTCTTTCTTTCTTTCTTTCTTTATTTATTTATTTTCTTTCTTTCTTTTCTTCTCCTCACCAAATTGCCTTTATTATTTTATTCAGTATTTTTCCTCTTTTTCTTTTCATTTCTTACATTTCTTTCTTTCTTTCTTTCTTTCTTTCTTTCTTTATTTATTTATTTATTTATTTTCTTTCTTTCTTTTCTTCTCCTCACCAAATTGCTTTGTTATTTTATTCAGTATTTTTCCTCTTTTTCTTTTCATTTCTTATATTTCTTTCTTTTCCTCTTCTTTCGTTCTTTCTTTCTTTCTTTCTTTCTTTCTTTTGTGGATAGCAGAACTGTTGAGAACTTCAAATTCGAACTGAATTAGTTCTTGTTCATTTTGCATTCTTCTATAGGTAAAAGCATGAAACTATCTCCCTTGTTATAAGGTTAAATGGCAAAAAAGCCTGTGCACTTTAGCAGGAGATGACAACCAGCTGAGATGAAAAAAAAAAGCAACTACGAGATAACTCGTAGTCAAAGTAATAATAAAAACTGCTAACCACGAGTTATCTCGCGTCGACTGCGGGTTATCTCGTACTTAGATTTATTTTTTTTTATGCATTTTTATCTACGGGCGCCAACAAAGATTTTATTTGCAATTATATTTTCTTGCGAAAACAATTTTAAGATTTCAGTTAAAGGTATAAACCAATTCGTCGTTTTTTATTGCCTAATTTGGCCAATATAAAGTTGATACTTGAAGTGAGATTTAGTAATTAATCTCTGGTACTTCTTCTATCTACCATGTCGCTTCGGGACGTAGGCGATCTTGGCCTTGCACATTTATCTATCCCTAGTAGCTATTAAAAACCTTCCCCTTGTTACTTCTCCCAAACCCTGCTCTACCATCCATTTGCTCAGGTCCATCAAGTATGTCACGCGTTGCTTTCCCTTGCATCTCTTTCCCTCTATCCGCCCTGTGAGTATCAGATTCTGCAAGCGTTCCTTCCACATTATATGTCCCAGAAACTTCAGCTGTCATTTCCTGATGTTCACCGGCGCAATGTGGCTTCCCTGTGTCTCTTCTACAAGTACTTTCACGGCTTCTGCTCCGATTAACTTAGCTCTCTGGTTCTTTCTATGCATGAATTTGCTCGAGTCACAAGATTAGTAAATAGGTCCCAACATTTAGTGTGAAACCAATTAAATGTAAACAAAATTTCTACTCTAACAGCTTCTTTTCTCTCACTTCCCGCCTGTGAAATTGCCTTCCGTTTACTTGCTCCCCAGATAACTACAATCTCCAGGCGTTTAAGTATAAAGTCAATAGTAATCACCTATCTTGCTAACTTGCATCCTCTCTCTATCATGCTCCTTTCTCCGTTCACTCCACTCACAGTATGTTAACCCTTCTCTTACCTACATCCTTACACGCCCTGTAACCAGTCACTCTTTCTGATAACTTTCCTTCTATGTAACCCCCTGTGCACCAGTCGCAATACACTGCCTTGCTTGGGGCGATATGATTATAAAAAAAAGTATACATTTTTTTTTCGTTTCCATTTTCTCCAAAACATTATCGTTGTTGTTCGGTAGATGGTATCCTCAGCATCCTTCTGTAGAACCACATTTAGGTTCTTTCTTTATTTTCGATGAGTTTGTCAAGCATTTGCAGCCATATTAAAGGAGAGACATCGCAAAACAGCACAGTATTCTCTTCTTTGCTAAAATAAAATAAATGAGATTACTGATTACCGCCTCTATCCGGAAAACACTTAAGAAGTGGATGCTAAACCACTTCCACTTAGCACATAATCAAAGCTTCCACATACTTGTAAAATACAAAATGAAAACGAGAATTACAGTTGTCCATACCAGTGAGTCTCAACGTGGGTACTTGAGCCCACAAGTGGGCGTGAAACCTGGACATTTTTCTTTTTCCACTGACATGTAGATAGACTTTAATTGGAGTAGATAGACAAATCGGAGTAGATAGACATAATTGGAATAGATAGACTAAACTATCGCCCGGTTCACACTCCACCCACGTCTATTGAACAGGTGAAGAGACTCATCCCTTGTTTCCTGTTAAGGATGTGGTTTCCGGTTTTTCACTTTTCCAATCTTTTCACTTTTTTTTTTCTTTTATTTCTTTTATTTTTTTTTTCAATTGGAGTAGATAGACTAAACTATCGCCCGGTTCACACTCCACCCATGTCTATTGAACAGGTGAAGAGGCTCATCCCTTGTTTCCTGTTAAGGATGTGGTTTCCGGTTTTTCTCTTTTCCAATCTTTTCACTTTTTTTTTCTTTTATTTCTTTTATTTTTTTTTCAATTGGAGTAGATAGACTAAACTATCGCCCGGTTCACACTCCACCCACGTCTATTGAACAGGTGAAGAGGCTCATCCCTTGTTTCCTGTTTAGGATGTGGTTTCCGGTTTTTCTCTTTTCCAATCTTTTCACTTTTTTTTCTTTTATTTCTTTTATTTTTTTTTCAATTGGAGTAGATAGACTAAACTATCGCCCGGTTCACACTCCACCCACGTCTATTGAACAGGTGAAGAGACTCATCCCTTGTTTCCTGTTAAGGATGTGGTTTCCGGTTTTTCTCTTTTCCAATCTTTTCACTTTTTTTCTTTTATTTCTTTTATTTTTTTTTCAATTGGAGTAGATAGACTAAACTATCGCCCGGTTCACACTCCACCCACGTCTATTGAACAGGTGAAGAGGCTCATCCCTTGTTTCCTGTTAATGATGTGGTTTCCGGTTTTTTTCTTTTCCAATCTTTTCACTCTTACGTAGCCCCCTGCGCATCAGTGGCGTTTTCGCCTAGCTTGGGGTGATATGATTATAAAAAAAAAAAAAATCATAAAATTATGAAAAAAAATTAACTGCTTTACTTTACTTTTTAAGGCAAATAATTCAGAAATTATTTAAATAAAATTATTTAAATCAAAATTACTAAAATTAAAATTATTTAAAATTAAAACTAGTTAAAATTAATATTATCTGAAATTATTTAAAACTAAATCCAAAATATTTAAAATAATTTAAATACAAATTATTTAATATTATTTAAATTAAATTTATTTAACTTAAAATGATTTAAATAATTCAGAAATTATTTTAAAAAATTTTCGATGCTTTCTGATAATAAATTACATTTTAAAATTGATTTTAAATTTTTTTGTTTTATTGTGCATTTTTTAAATGTTGTGATGCGAAATTTAGCACTAGTCAGTCTCTTAGCATGTCACTTATTCTAAGTGACGAGTTATATAGGCTCTCTCTTGCACATATGCAAATTAGGCATATTAATTTGACAGTAACACTACATAAACAAAATATCGTATTTGTGTGATTTTTGGTTTGTTTTTTTTTTTGTTTTTTCTCTCATTTATTCGAGATCAGTATTTTATGTTAATCTCATGTGAGTTATGGAGTTACAAAATGAGTGAATTAATTAACAAAAAAAAATTATTTTAATTTTTGAAAACATTAATTTATTTGTATTATATCTGAGTATATCCTGTGCGTTGTGGTACAGTGGATATCGGTTCGGTTCGGAACGAGAAACCGGGGAGCCGAGTTCGAATTCCACTTGAATCCATTGTATTCACTTACGCGCAAATACCCTTGGGAAAGGTATTAATCCGTCTCTTCCTTCCAGTTATGGGTTAAATAGCAGGACAGATTAGGTTCTATAGCCTTGATCGGCAACCAGTCTATCGCAGAAAGCAATGGCAATCTACTGCGGGATAATCTTCTGCCCAGTCAGTCATGTCTCTTTCGAGACATGATCACCAAAGCGTGTATCACGTATGGCACTTATCTGACTGATGTCCTGTTATGTGGATGTGCGTTATGGTGCAGTGGATATCGGCCCGGAACGAGAAATCGGAGTGCCGAGTTCGAATTCCAGTTGAATCCATTGCATTCGCTTACGCGCAAATACCTTTGAGAAAGGTATTAATCCGTCTCTTCCCTCCAATTATGGGTTAAATAGCAGGAGAGATTGGGTTCTATAGCCTTGACTGGCAACCAATCTACCGCAGAAAGTAATGGCAACCTACTGCGGGATAATCTTCTACCCAGTCAGTCATGTCTCGAAAGAGACATATTCGCGTAATCGTGTTTCATGTATGGCACTTAACTTACTGATATCCTGTTACGTGGAGTTCCTAATTTTGCTAAAGTTTGCCTGAATTTTTTGTGACACCAAAAATGGTCCTCTCTCAAGGAAAAAGATATGAAGAAAGAATGTTCTAAGCGAATTCATTTTTGTATTGCTAAAATATCAATGCTTTGAGCAGTGAAGCTAATTCACAGTTTGTCTTGATAATTATTCTCTCTCACTAGCACATGCCAGCATACGGATTTGACCGGTTTGGTCAACTGGAAGACAGTGCAGAGATTGTCAGAGGCAGACTCCAGTCCCGAGTCCACAGGAACTGTCTAGCGTTCCGCCTGAACAAATGCCCGATTAGTCTGCTATTAATGCATCGCAAATGAACAAATAGCTAAACAATTAATGTATGACAGGAAAACGTGTTTCCGGCGAGACGTCGTGAGTGAAATTGCCAGCAACTTTGGGAGAATAAGGTTAGAAAATTTGGATGGATGACACAGGGGTGAAAGAAAGGCGAGTCAAAAGAAGCACGTGGATCTTGTTGAGTGCGAGAGAAGGGAGCGACTGTAAAACGGACCCCAAGTGGTGACAGAACGCTCGAAATCGGGACGTTGAAAATGAGAGGATTAAAAAATAATATATACATATATATTTTTCTTCACGGCCCCTTGTATCGCTCTGATAACACTTCGACCATTCATCGGCAGATGGTCGAGCAAATTGGCAAATGGAGAGGACGAAAGTGAATCGTCATCCATGCGAGATTCATCTATCAAAGACACCTGCGAAATCTCCAAATAAGCTTCGGGTTCTATCAAGGAAGGTCACTGTTAATCATGTTATATATGTGTGAGGATGTGCGTTGTGGTACAGTGGATATCGACTGGGAATGAGAAATCGGGGAGCCGAGTTCGAATTCCAGTTGAATCCATTGTATTCACTTACGCGCAAATACCCTTGGGAAAGGTATTAATCCGTTTCTTCCTTCCAGTTATGGGTTAAATAACAGGACAGATTGGGTTCTATAGCCTTGGTCGGTAACCAGTCTACCGCAGAAAGCAATGGCAACCTACTGCGGGATAATCTTCTGCCCAGTCAGTCATGTCTCTTTCGAGATATGATCGCCCAAGCGTGTTTCATGTGTGGCACTTAACTGACTGACTGATGATGTGTAAGTGCGCGCGCGTGAGTGTGTGTGTGTGTGTGTGTGTGTGTGTGTGTGTGTGTGTGTGTTCGCGCGCCATTTACAAAGAAAATACTAAATAAAATTATCTAAATAATTATAGAAGTCATTTTTCTCCCGTGAAATGAAATATGTTACAAAGGTTTTAAAAATATATACGAAAGCAGTAAGTTAAAGATACTGAGAAAGGATTCGCTTCGTGTCGACATGGATTGATGACAATTTAAATAACGAACTTTCAAGTAAAAAAAGTATTCATGCCTCATACCTTAGTCGGTTCGTCCTGTGTTTGACGATAAACTACATCCAGCAGCAAGCCCTGTGATCGGGAGGTTTTGGAAGGCTTAGAACCGCCTCTTAATTGCGTTCGTTTGCAGGTTCACTCTGAACAGGGGTGGTAGTACAAGTGAGGTTCCCAACTATAGCAAATAGTTAATCCTTTATCTGGGGACAAAACACCATGAAAGTACAAAATAGATTTTATAGTAAAAATACCATAAATTACTAGCAATATATTTTTGGAAAAAAGAACAAAAATATAACCAGCAATAAGTTTTTAGAAAAAAATATTACCAGAAATACATTTTGAAGAAAAAAATATTACCAGAAATACATTTTGAGGAAATAAATATTGCCAGTGGTGTCTTCAGACGATTTGCAAATTGCCTAAAGACAGCACTCAAGGTAAAAACTTAGGTCGCGTAATAACTCGTTTTCAAATAGAAAATATTCAAAGGTTCTACAATATAATTGTATTGAACACTTTTTAATACAAATGTGCAGAGGCCTAATCTTATTATGACCAAAAACTAAGTAATTAAACAATATATATATATATATATATATATATATATATATATATATATTATTATTATTATTATTATTATTATTATTATTATTATTATTATTATTCAAGTGCTTCAACCACGAAACACGCTATGGATTTAGCGGCTTGGTTGCGGAAATCGTTGCTTGGGGAGGCACTAGCCTATGGGCAAAGGAGCTTGGATTAGTTCCACCACGGAATTCGTGAGGAGCTTCGCACTTCATCCAGCTTAATTCGTTACCTCTTCGTCACCACGGCCCGTGGTACATTTGGTATTAACATCAGCTTAACAACCACAACTGTCTGTGTTCGATTCCTGGTAGTGGATGCGTACTGCTGATGCAATCCTAAATATAGGACGAAACGGCCCTCCAGTGCCTTCTGCATTCTGATGAGATCGAACATAAAGCTCGATGATTTACTTAATAATATATATATATATATATATATATATATATATATATATATATATATATATATTACAACAGAGGCAGTAAGGAAAGCTGATAAGGTTTTTAAACGCGCTACATATATTTTGTGTCTGTATACATAAGACGCAATTGAAGAATTGTTCAGTGTCATCTCCTGTTGAAGTAACAAGTGCTTCTAAATTGGTAGAGACGCACTGCGTAAATAAACGGATTTCGCCGTCGATGAGTGTTGCATTTAGTCATGTCAATGTGTCGAAACGTCAAGAGAGTATGCCAAAACTGGCAGAGTTTGGTGAGAGGGTGCGAATAGACGGACGTCTTGACCATATTTGGGCAATGATGATAAATAAATTGCACTGTTGGAATTACCTACTTGGTGGCCTGGTCGCGTCAAGGCAATCAATAATTCTGTCACTTTTTTTTTAGTTTACCGCCTGTCCAGAATATATTTTTTATTTGTTTTATTTATTTTTTTTTTTAATGTTCAAATTTCTTTCTTTCTTTCTTTCTTTCTTTGTTAGGGTTGCACTATTCAGGTTTTATATTCTACCCATCTTATTTGGTCATTTATTTTAATTTTTCTTTGGTCCTGGGCATGACGGTAAAGTGCATCCGGCAGCAAGGCCTTTGATTGGGAGATTGTGAGAAGCATGGAACAACCTTTTAATTGCTGTTGTTCCCTGATCCGGAGTGTTAGCACCTGTTAGGATACCAGCTATGGGCAAATAGTTAACCCCCAAACTGGGGTCAAAACACTATGGAAATATAAATAATAGACATTTATAGAAATATATACATAAAAATAGACTTTTATAGAAAAGTATACATTTTTAAAGGAAAATATTACCAACAATACATTTTTGAAGAAAGAATTATTACACATTTTTGAAAGAAAACAATTCTCAGCAAAATATTTTGAATACAAAACTAGAAAACATCTTCAGTTTTCTAAAATAAAAAAGAATAAAAACAAAAAAATTCATTAAAATATGACAAAATCAATCTTCTCATTATATCTAAACATTAAGGAAAATAACTTAGGAAAACTCTACATTTTTGACATTAAAATAACCTACAGAGGTTGATATGCTATTAAATGTAAAACTCAAACTCAATCTGACTAAATCAACTTTCTGACTAAATCAACTCTCTCACTATAACTGAAATATTACAAAAATACCCTAAAACCCACATTTTTGGCATTAAATAACCCACAGAGGTGTTGATATGCCATTAAACAAAACTCAAACTCAATTTGACTCAAATCAACTTTCTCACTATAACTGAACATTACAAAAGCAACTTAAAACCCCACATTTTTGGCATTAAATAACCCACAGAGGTGTTGATATGCCATTAAACAAAACTCAAACTCAATCTGACTAAATCAACTTTCTACTATAATCTGAACATTACAAAAATACCCTAAAACCCCACATTTTTGGCATTAAATAACCTGCTGAGTGTTGATATGCCATTAAACAAAACTGAAAAATTCAATCTGACTAAATCAACTTTCTCACTATAACTGAACATTACAAAAATACCCTAAAACCCCACATTTTGGTATTAAATAACCCACAGAGGTTGATATGCCATTAAACAAAACTCAAACTCAATTCAACAACTAACTTTTCCACTATAACTGAACATTACAAAAATACTTTAAACCACATTTTTGGCATTAAATAACCCACAGAGGTTGATATGCCATTAAACAAAACTCAAACTCAATCTGACTAAATCAACTTTCTCACTATAACTGAACATTACAAAAATACCCTAAAACCCCACATTTTTGGCATTAAATAACCCACAAGAGGTGTTGATATGCCATTAAACAAAACTGAAAAATTCAATCTGACTAAATCAACTTTCACTATAACTGAACATTACAAAAATATCTCTTAAAACCCCACATTTTTGGCATTAAATAACCCAATAGAGGTTGGATATGCTAATAAACAAAACTCAAAACTCAATCTGACTAAATCAACTTTCTCACTATAACTGAACATTACAAAAATACCCCAAAACCCCACATTTTTTAAGTATTAAATAACCTACAGAGGTGTTGATATGCCATTAAACAAAAACTCAAACTCAATCTGACTAAATCAACTTTCTCACTATAACTGAAACATTACAAAAATACCCTAAACCCCACATTTTTGGCATTAAATAACCCACAGAGGTGTTGATATGCCATTAAACAAAACTCAAACTCAATCTGACTAAATCAACTTTCTCACTATAACTGAACATTACAAAAATAATTCTAAAACCCTCTACATTTTTGGCATTAAATAACCCACAGAGTAAAGGATATGCCATTAAATCAAAACCTAAACTCAATTGGACTAAATCAACTTTCTCACTATAACTGAACATTACAAAAATACCCTAAAACCCCATATTTTTGGCATTAAATAATCCACAGAGTGTGTTGGATATGCCATTACCCAAAACTCAAAACTCAATCTGACTAAATCAACTTTCTCACTATAACTGAAACATTACAAAAATACCTCAAAACCCTACATTTTTGGCATTAAATAACCCACAGAGGTTGATAAGGCCATTAAACAAAACTCAAACTCAATCTGACTAAATCAACTTTCTCACTATAACTGAACATTACAAAAACACTTAAAACCCCACATTTTTGCATTAAATAACCCACAGAGTGTGTTGATATGCCATTAAACAAAAACTCAAAACCTAATCTACTAAATCAACTTTCTCACTATAACTGAACATTAAGGTAACACCAACCTACATTTTTGGCATTAAATAACCCAACAGAGGTTGATATGCTATTAAACAAAAACTCAACTCAATCTGACTAAATCAACTTTTCTCACTATAACTGAACATTACAAAAATAATTTAAAAACCCTACATTTTTGGCATTAAATAAATCCTACAGAGGTTGATATGCCATATTAAACAAAACTCAAACTCAATCTGACCAAATCAACTTTCTCACTATAACTGAAACACATTACAAAAATACCCTAAAACCCCACATTTTTGGTATTAAATAACTCCATAGAGGTGTTGATATGCCATTAAACAAAACTCAAACTCAATCTGACTAAATCAACTTTCTTGCTCATAACCGAAACAGAAATACCCTAAAACCCCATATTTTTGGTATTAAATAACCCACAGAGGTTGATATGCCATTAAACAAAACTCAAACTCAATCTGACCAAATCAACTTTCTCACTATAACTGAACATTACAAAAATACCCTAAAACCCCACATTTTTGGCATTAAATAACCCAATAGAGGTGTTGATATGCCATTAAACAAAAAACTCAAACTCAATCTGACTAAATCAACTTTCTCACTATAACTGAACATTACAAAATACTCCTAAACCCCACATTTTTGGCATTAAATAACCCACAGAGGTGTTGATATGCCATTAAACAAAACTCAAACTCAATCTGACTAAATCAACTTTCTCAATTATAACTGAACATTACAAAATAATTTAAACCCTACATTTTACATTAAATAACCCACAGAGGTTGATATGCTAATAAACAAAAAACTCAAAACTCTAATCTGACTAAATCAACTTTTCACTATAACTGAACATTACAAAAATAATTCTTAAAACCCCACATTTTGCATTAAAATAAATCTACACAGAGGTATGACATGCCATTAAACAAAACTCAAACTCAATCTGACTAAATCAACTTTCTCACTATAACTGAACATTACAAAAATACCCTAAAAACCCCACATTTTTGGCATTAAATAACCCACAGAGGTTGATATGCCATTAAACAAAACTCAAACTCAATCTGACTAAATCAACTTTTCACTATAACTGAACATTACAAAAATACCTCAAACCCCACATTTTTGGCATTAAATAACCCACAGAGGTGTTGATATGCCATTAAACAAAACTCAAACTCAATCTGACTAAATCAACTTTCTCACTATAATTGAAAACATTACAAAAATACCTCGCAAACCCCACATTTTTGCATTAAATAACCCACAGAGGTACAGATATGCCATTAAACAAAACTCAAACTCAATCTGACTAAATCAACTTTCTCAATTATAACTGAACATTACAAAAATACTTAAAACCCTACATTTTTGGCATTAAATAACCCACAGAGGTGTTGATATGCCATTAAACAAAACTCAAACTCAATCTGACTAAATCAACTTTCTACCATAACTGAACATTACAAAAATACTCCTAAAACCTCACATTTTTGGCATTAAATAACCCACAGAGGCTGATATGCCATTAAACAAAACTCAAAACTCAATCTGACTAAATCAACTTTCTCACTATAACTGAACATTACAAAAATATTCAAAACCCCACATTTTTGGCATTAACAACCTGCAGAGGTGTTGATATGCCATTAAACAAAACTCAAACTCAATCTGACTAAATCAGTCTTTCTACCAGAATTGAACATTACAAAAATACCCTAAAACCCCACATTTTTGGCATTAAATGTAACCCACAGAGGTTGATATGCCAATGTCAAAAACTCCAAACTGATCTGACTAAATCAACTTTCTCACTATAACTGAACATTACAAAAATACCCTAAACCCCACATTTTTGGCATTAAATGTATAACCCACAGAGTGTTGATATATGCTATTAAACAAAACTCTAAACTCAATCTGACTAAATCAACTTTCTCACTATTGAACATTATAAAAATACTTTAAAACCCTACATTTTTGGCATTAAATAACCTACAGAGGTGTTGATATGCCATTAAACAAAAAACTCAAAACTCAATCTGACTAAATCAACTTTCTCACTATAACTGAACATTATAAAAATACTCCTAGCAACCCCACATTTTTGGCATTAAATAACCCACAGATGGTACATATGCCACAACAAAACTCAAAGTCCCCAATCTGACTAAATCAACTTTCTCACTATAACTGAACATTACAAAAATAATTTAAACCTCACATTTTTGGCATACACCCACAGAGTGTTGATATACATTAAACAAAACTCAAAACTCAATCTGACTAAATCAACTTTCTCACTATAACTGAACATTACAAAAATACCCTAAAACCCCACATTTTTGGCATTAAATAACCCACAGAGGTTGATATGCTCATTAAACAAAAACTCAAACCTTCAATCTTGACTAAATCAACCTTCTTCACCATAACTGAACATTGGTAACACTTAAACCCCACATTTTTGCATTAAATAACCCACAGAGGTTGGATATGCTATTAAACAAAAACTCAAACTCAATCTGACTAAATCAATTTTCTCACTATAACTGAACATTACAAAATACTCCTAAAAACCCCAACATTTTTAGTATTAAAGAATCTACAGAGGGGTGTTGATATGCCATTAAACAAAACTCAAAACCTCAATCTGACCAAATCAACTTTCTCACCATAACTGAACATTACAAAAATAAATACTCCTAAACCCCATATTTGCATTAAATAACCCACAGAGTGTTGATGTATACAATAAACAAAAACTGGAAACTCAATCTGACTAAATCAATCCTTTCACCATAACTGAACATTACAAAAATACTTAAAACCACATTTTGGCATTAAATAACTCACAGAGGTGTTGATATGCCATTAAACAAAACTAAACTCAATCTGACTAACCAATCTTCACCATAACTGAACATTGCTAAAAAATACGTTCAAACCCCATATTTACATTAAATAACCCACAGAGGTTGATATGCCATTAAACAAACTCAAACTCAATCTGACTAAATCAACTTTTCACTATAACTGAACATTACAAAAATATCTTCGAAACCCCACATTTTTGGTATTAAAATAACCACAGAGGTTGATATGCCATTAAATGTACAACCTAAAACTCAATTCCGACTAAATCAACTTTCTCACTATAACTAAATATTACAAATACCCTAAAACCCCACATTTTTGCATAAATAACCATTGAGTGTTGATATGCCATTAAACAAAACTCAAACTCAAACTCAATCTGACTAAATCAACGTTCTCACTATAACTGAACATTACAAAAATACCCTAAAACCCAACTTGTTTGGCATTAAATAACCCACAGAAGTGTTGATATGCCATTAAACAAAACTCAAACTCAATCTGACTAAATCAACGTTCTCACTATAACTGAACATTACAAAAATACCCTAAAACCCAACTTGTTTGGCATTAAATAACCCACAGAAGTGTTGATATGCCATTAAACAAAACTCAAACTCAATCTGACTAAATCAACTTTCTCACTATAACTGAACATTACAAAAATACCCTAAAATCCCACATTTTTGGCATTAAATAACCCACAGAGGTTGATATGCCATTAAACAAAACTCAAACTCAATCTGACTAAATCAACTTTCTCACTATAACTGAACATTACAAAAATACCCTAAAACCCCACATTTTTGGCATTAAATAACCCACAGAGGTGTTGATATGCCATTAAACAAAACTCAAACTCAATCTGACTAAATCAACTTTCTCACTATAACTGAACATTACAAAAATACCCTAAAACCCCACATTTTTGGCATTAAATAACCCACAGAGGTGTTGATATGCCATTAAACAAAACTCAAACTCAATCTGACTAAATCAACTTTCTCACTATAACTGAACATTACAAAAATACCCTAAAACCCCACATTTTTGGCATTAAATAACCCACAGAGGTTGATATGCCATTAAACAAAACTCAAACTCAATCTGACTAAATCAACTTTCTCACTATAACTGCACATTACAAAAATACCCTAAAACCCCACATTTTTGACATTAAATAACCCACAGAGGTGTTGATATGCCATTAAACAAAACTCAAACTCAAACTCAACTGTTTTCTTGACTCTTCTTTACCTTCTGACTTTGTATTCATTCTTTCACAATTCTTTTTTCTCGTGGTGTTTGTTGTACGGAGTGAGTACTGAGGGTAATTTCTTCTAACGTTTCCTTTCTCTTTATTTCTTAGACCCCAAATATCTTTTGTCCATTTTCAGCATTTTGGTCTTTTTGTCATTATTTTCATTTCTGTCATTCTTCTTTTCTTTTATTCATTCACTAGCAGTATAACTCGGCGTTGCTCGGTTGTAATGAAAGCTTTAAAACTAATCCATGGTCCTGGAGCTCAGATTCTTTGGATGTTGGCACGAAAGACTAAAAAGCAATAGTTGAAACCGTAGACTGAAAGTAAAATGAATGGATGTAAGTCAAATTTTGATTTCCTGGTATCGATATCAAATTTTCTGCACTATTGTAAGAACTGCAACCTTGAAACTTCTGAATATCGTTTTTATGTGTTTATCTATGAGTGTATCAAATTTGATTAAAATCGGACAACTCCTTCTATAACCCGATTTTTTCGATTATCGATTTTCGATATTTATCGGGGGTACTTCGACACAAAACCTAGCTAAGAACACTCGCAGACGCTTATAGTACAACTGTGTAGATTTTCAAGAAAATCGGTTCAGCCGTTTCGGAGTCTATAGGTAACGGACACACACACACACACACACACACACACACACACACACACACACACACACACACACAGACAAAGTTCCATTTATAAATAAGCTTTGATATCACCACTGTTGTAGATTTCGTTCATCAACAAATGACACAAAACAGGAAAATAGATCTGTCAAAAAACGTTGTATTAACAAGATAAACCCCCCAAAAAATCAGTTTACTAGTCCAGTAAGATCGAACAATTTCAGACGGTATAACGATTGTAGTCTTGAAGAAGGCAGAAGAATAGACGGATCGACACACACACACACAGACAGAGACAAAGTTCAATATATAAATAAGTTTAGATGGATTCTTTCCTTCTCTCTTGTTTCCATCTTAATTGCCTCTGTTCTTTATTTTAAATATGTTTTACTCTTTTTCATTTCCTATAATTCACAGTTCTTTCTTTCATTCTTTCATTTTTTCTTCTTTCCATTCTTCCATTTTTTACCATTTTAATTGCGTCTCTTCTTTATTTCAAATATCTTTGCTCTCTTTCCTTTTGTTATATTTTGTTTGAAATGATTTCTTTCTTTCATTCGATAATACTTTCCTTCTTTCTTTTTACGACCACAGTTGCCTTTGTTTTTTATTTTTTATATTTTTTCTCTTTCCTTTTGCTATAATTTGCAGTTGTTTATTTTTTTCTTTCTTTCATTCTTTTTCTTTCTTTCATTCTTTTTCTTTCTTTCTTACTCTTCCAATTACCCTTGTTCTTAATTTTAGTATTTTTGGTCTGTGTCTTCTAACTAATATTTTCAATAATATTTATAGCATTAATTCTTTTTTCTTTCTTTCTTTCTTTCTTTCTTTTCTAGCTTAACTTACTTTGTTCTTTTCTCTTTTTTCTTTCTTTAAGTATTTTTCAGTTCTCTCTTTTCCACCCTTAAATATTCTCACCCTTTCTTTATTGTCCACCATTGCATTTTTTCAATGTATTTTATTTTCATTCCACTCTTTCTCAATGACTTCTGTTTTATTTCGCCACAATAAATTATCTTTTTTTAATTTTGCATTATTCAAGATATTCTTTGCAATTTATCAAACACCCCTCCTCTTCCCAATTTTTCACACCCCTTCGCCTCTTTATCCCCTGTTTTTTTTTTAATCATTTCACCCCGAGCAAGGCGGAAACGCCACTGATGTGCAGGGGGCTACATAAATGTAAAAAGATTAATTCGAAAAGAGTGAGGAGTACAAACTAGTTAGAAAGGAACAATAGAAAGCTGAGAAAGCAGGTGCGATGACAGATACATAGGTGGAGAGAAAGGGAAGGTTATACGGGGGTTGGGGGAGAGCTAGAGTCCAGTGGTTAGTAGATGATTATTGACTTTGCATTTAAATTTCTGGAGGTTGTAGCCGTCAGGAAAGCAAGAATACGGGAGCGAGTTCCACAGGCGGGAAGTGCGAGAGAAGAAGCTGCAGGAGTAGAATTGTCGTCTGCATTTGGCTAACCTGACTGTGAATGGGTGGGACCCAGTTGCCAGTCTGGTTGCACGAGTAAACACCTGTTGAGGAGGCATCAGTTAAAAGCAAAAGTTCGAAATTAGGAATCCTCCTGCATTACCACAAATACTCAACAGTTGTCCATCATTTCCTGAACATTTTCCTTCTCATACGTTCGTTTTTTTTTGACATTTTCGCAGCCGGCAAAATGGTTGGTTGGTTGTTTTGTTTTTATGGCAAATCAAACTTTATTTATTGCTGATAATACCTTTTTCTTTCAACAATTTATTGTTGTTTATATAAGTTTTTGTGTCTAGTAATACTTTTTTCTTTTCGAGTATCAAGATTAATTGGGATTTGTTTTTAAGAGTAGAGTCCCCAAGTCCTACCCTTGTTATTTAACCCATAACTTGAGGGCAGGGACGGATTAATACATTTCCCAAGGGTACCAGTGCCTGAGTGAATGCAGGGTATTCAACTGGAATTCGAACTCGGCTCAACGATTCGTCTTTCCGAGCCGATATCCACTGCATCACAACCCACATCCGTCACTAAACGCTTACAGCACTTGGTATTACACAAGCGGTCACCCATCTAAGTACTGACCAGGCTCAACGTTGCTTAACTTCGGTGATTGAGTGAGAATCGGCGTATTCAACGTGATATAGCCGTAAGCATGCACATCCGTCACTAAACGCTTACAGCACCTGATATTGCCAAGCGGTCACTCATCTAAGTACTGAACAGACTCAACGTTGTTTAACTTCGGTCATTGAGTGATAACCGGTGTATTCAACGTGATAGAGCCGTAAGCATGCACATCCGTCACTAAACGCTTACAGCATCTGGCATTCCCAAGCGGTCACTCATCTAAGTACTGGCCAGGCTCAACGTTGCTTAACTTCGGTGATCGAGCGAGAACCGGTGTATTCAACTTGATAGGCCGTAAGCCTCGGTAAAATGGCTTACCCATGAATTCTCTTCTCACCGATTTCCTAAAGTCCACAAGAGAAAAATGCCACCGATATTATCCCAAAGACATATAAAAGATAGCGAGAGGAATTCATTCTCAGAGCGTGTTTTTAGATGTAAAAACAGGGGGAAGGATTTTTTTTGAATATTTTTTCTTTACATTCTCCTTGTAAATGTCAGTATGAGCAGCCATTGCAATACGTCTCTTTCGTGTCGTTCAAAAGTTGTTAATTCTAATTTTTCGGCTGATTCATTCTCATTCCTTCTTCAGTTGCACAATTGGTTTAATTCATGTCCTATAATCAATTGGAGTTGAATCCTTATTTTTTCAATTGATCGGACTGCTAAACTCATTGTTCATGTTGCTTTTGTTGTTAGCATAACGTTTTCGATCCGTCTATTCTTCTGCCTTCTTCAAGACTACAATCGTTATACCGTCTGAAATTGTTCGATCTTACTGGACTAGTAAACTGATTTTTTGGGGGGTTTATCTTGTTAATACAACGTTTTTTGACAGATCTATTTTCCTGTTTTGTGTCATTTGTTGATGAACGAAATCTACAACAGTGGTGATATCAAAGCTTATTTATAAATGGAACTTTGTGTGTGTGTGTGTGTGTGTGTCCGTTACCTATAGACTCCGAAACGGCTGAACAAATTTTCTTGAAAATTTACACAGTTGTACTATAAGCGTCTGCGAGTGTTCTTAGCTAGGTTTTGTGTCGAGGTACCCACCATAAATATCGATAATCGATAATCGAAAAAATCGGGTTATAGAAGGAGTGGTAGGATTTTAATCAAATTTGATACACTCATAGACAAAAACATAATAAACGATATTCAGAAGTTTCAAGGTTGCAGTCCTTACAAATGTGCAGAAAATCGATAATATATATATATATAAACTGTTTGTGTGTGCATATCTGTTTATCTGCCTGTATGTCTGTATGTTTTTCAGCTCTTTTATTTTAGTTTTTGCTTCGGGTTTGGCTCTAAGTAGGTATAATTGTAGTTCTTAGTCTCAGGCATGATACCATTTACTCAGAGGACTTATTTAGCTTTCAAAATTCAGTTTACGACGAAAAAACTTATTTGATATCGATACCAGAAAATCAAAATTTGACTTACATCCATTCATTTTTCTTTCAGTCTACGGTTTCCCTTTAACTGGAAACAACTATTGCTTTTTAGTCTTTCATGCCAACGTCCAAAGTGTCTGAGCTCCAGGACCATGGATTAGTTTTAAAGCTTTCATTACACCCGAGATATACTGCTAGTGTAATATATTTTTGTAACCTGACAGAAATATGATTGACATCAAAAAGGACCAACAAACGTATAGCCAACGTGAAAAAACAAAAGATATAAACAAAACAAGTTGGATTACATCAAAGGCAGCAGGCTTCAAAAGCAATAATAGGCGGAAAAAATTGACAGATGTGCCTAGCCATAGATGACACAATTAATGAAACCCAGGGGAGCAAAAATGTGTGGAAATTTCAGCCTATATTGTGATATATTTCTTTGACCCGACAGAAATATTATTAAAACCAAAGCCTATTTGTTTTAGTTAACTGTTAGTTGATATAAGATTTGTATCCTATAACCTCCAGTATCTTTTAGATTCTCTAGTTTTGTCAAAAATATTTTTTTTAATCATCTCACCCCAAGCAAGGCATTCCACTGCCACTTTTGCGCATGGGGATACATAGGGGAAGGTAAAGAGAAGGAGTGGTTAGACATAGGGAATGTCAGGAGGAAGGTGACAGATGAGTAAGGATAGCAAAGATGAGGGTTGGGCAGATGGGAAGAGTGTTTGATAGAATGGGAGCAGGTTAGTGTGTTAGGAGGTGTCTATTGACCTTACATTTAAACTCCTGGAGATTGTAGCCGTCGGGGAAGCAATCGTGTGGAAGAGAATTCCACAGTCGGGAAGTGCGAGGAAAGAAACTGTTGGAGTAGAAGTTACGGCTGCATTTTATCAGTTTCACTGTAAAAGGGTGGGATCTACTTGCTAATCAAGTATCTCGTTCAAATTCGTATTTAGGGCGCACCAGTGATCTAAGTTCATCGGAGCAGAAGCCGTGAAAGTATTTATAGAAGAGACACAAGGAAGCCACGTCGCGCCGGTGGGAGAGAGACTGCAGGCGGTCTGCCAAGTCGGTATCTATCACATTACAGACCCTCCTCTGAACCTTATTGAGAAGCCCGAGGAGAACAGCAGGGGCACCCGACCAGATATGGCAGCAGTATTCAATGCACGGGCGGATGGTAGATTTATAAATGTGCAGGATAGATTTAGACGGAAAAAACTTCCGGGCCCTACACAGAGAACCGACGTTCATAGCAGCGGATTTAGCAATGGATTCGATATAGTCATTCCATTTGAGGTCCGCTGAAAGTGTGAGACCAAGGAGGCGTAGTGTTTTACTCTCTGGGAGGCAAGCCTGGTCCATGCTAATGGGAGGTAGGTGAGATTGTCGATGATGGTTAATTGAGAGTAGCTTCGTTTTAGAAGCATTAAAATTTACTAGCCATTTCTTACTCCAGTCCAATATGGATTGGAGGTCTTTTTCAATCTCGGCTGCGAGGTTAGCTTTGACGCTTACACCAGATTTTTGTAGGAGGCGAGAGTAAACTGTGGTGTCATCGGCGTACAAACCTATTTGGGCTCTTATGGAATCAGGGAGATCATTAATGTATATCAGGATATATATATATATATATATATATATATATATATATATATATAGGAGTAGCCCTCAAATAAAAGTTAAAATACTACGCCTCTTTGGCCTTACACTTTCGGCGGACCTCGAATGGAATGACTATATCGAATCCATTACCAAATCTGCTGCTATGAAAGTCGGCTCTCTGTGCACGGCCCGGAAGTTTTTCCCACCTGAATCTATTCTGCACATATACAAATCTACCATCCGCCAGTGTATAGAATATTGCTGCCATATCTGGTCGGGTGCCCCTGCTGCTCTCCTTGGGCTTCTTGACAAAATACAAAGGAGGATCTGTAACGTGGTTGATACTGACTTGGCAGACCGGCTGCAACCACTCTCTCACCGGCGTGATGTGGCTTCCCTGTGCCTCTTCTACAAGTACTTTCATGGCTTCTGCTCCGATGAGCTTAGATCTCTGGTGCCACCTAGACATGAATTTACACGAGATACTAGATTAGCAACTAGGTCCCACCCTTTTACAGTTAAACAAATAAGATGTAACCGTAAATTCTACTCCAACAGCTTCTTTTCTCGTGCTTCCCGCCTGTGGAACTCCCTTCCACAAGTCTGCTTTCCCGACAGCTACAATCTCCAGGTGTTTAAATGTAGGGTCAATAGACACCTCCTATCACACTAATTCCCAATTATTCTCAGAACACTCTCATCTACCCAACCCTCATTCTCTGTATCCTTACCCGCCTATCACCCACCCTCTGACATTTCCTATATTTAATCATCCTTTCTCCACTCTATGTAGCCCCCGCAGTAGTGGCAGTGACATGCCTTGCTCGGGGTGAAACGCTTATAAAAAAAAATGTCTCCTCGTTCAGTCTTGATAAATTTCATGATGACGACTGAAGAGCATTTTTTAATTTTTTTTTATAATCGTGTCGTCCCAAGCAAGGCATTTTACTGCCACTGTTACATAGGAGATAAGTTATGAGAAAGAGAAACAGGCTACAGGGGGTTTCAGGAAGGGTGTAGAAGAAGGATGTTCTAAAAATGTATGATAGCTTGAATTTAAAAAGACTGAAAGCGTCGACCAATTGTCCTGACTGAATTGTGCGTCGGTGAACTGTCCGTCGGCGAATTGCCCGGCTACTACAGAGACAGTGCAATAATGACATGACATCTTTGAAGGTAAGCCTTCATGCTACACATGAATACATTTACGGTTATCGGCCTAGATTTGTCACTACGATAAAAGTTTTAGACGGTTGGAGAAGATAATTGTTGTAAAATGTGGAAAGTATGAGGAACTCAGTGAGGATCGAATTCACTACCCAGTCGAAATTGTTTTAGTAAGATTAACTTGATGACCATTACACCACGTCGAGTTGCCCCTGACTGCTCCTGTTGACAAACTGTTGACAACTGCTCCTCTTGACAAAACCTGTTTTGCCGAAGACTTATAAAAGTATCTGAAGATGAGAAATCACACTGATTTGCAGTGTGTATTCAATCCGAGACATCTCGCACGAAAACGATACGATCAGGAAGTAGTTTCTATCTTAATCAAGTCATGGTAATTTCAATCAGTTTTTACATTATTATTATTCTGCCAAATATAAATGAAGTTTAAATGCTCTAAAATACACCACTTCTCCTGAGTATTTTTCAGGCGCTGGCTTAGTAAGCATAGCGTAAATTAATTTTTGCTATTATTTACTGACTATGACTTCAATTACTGCGTCAGTAAGCGAAATTTAGATAGTTATGTTCAACAAGAACAAACAGAGAAAAAACAACACCGGGAGAAAAATATGAGGTTTGATATTGCATACGTGAATGTATATATAACAGCCAAAATAGTGTACACGTATGGAGGACCAGCAGATACTTTACTGAAAAAATATTTTTATAAAATCTCCAAGAAAGAAGTAAAAAAAAAAATAATAATAATTGTCTACAAGAAAAGTGGAAATCATTAAATACGTGAAAAGTAACATATTACAAAATCAGAGGCATGAAACTACAGTAAATTGCAAACACATTAAAGATCTAACCTTTTACAATCATGCTAAAATTACAAAATCTAAAGTTCAGATCTCTAGAAATGATAAAGCTTTTATAGTAGTAATCTATGGAATGTTATGGCTATTACTGCTGGGTTGGTTCTTTCGCCTAAACATCCAAAACTTGTTGAATAGCTTTCGCCGCTGAAATAAATAGGCAAAGAGAAAAGGAAATATACAGAGACACTAGAGGGATAGTTTGGACACTGATTTTATATTTGGTTCCAACGACCTCTTGTTGGGGAAATCCCTTCCCGGACAGTTTGGCACGTCTTTACCATCCAAAGTCCAGCAGAGAAAGAGATAGAGTTTATTTTTGGCATCAGGAGGCCTCACTTTTTGCGCATGCGTCAACTGTCTTTCCTGTCAGAGGACTCCTAGGAGATTTTTATGTTTATTTTATTTCATACTTTTATTTTGTATTTTTATTTTATTTAGTGTTTTTATTTTATTTCGTATTTTTATTTAATCCCTACGAATCTTTGTACAACGGTATCAGTTTCAATTGTATGAACTCTGTTTCTCTTTATATTTTATCTCTAATTTTATCTTTATTTCATACTACAAGTTGTGACTTAATTAAGGTTTTTCTAAAAAATTCTACTTTAACAAAAAACAGTTCTCTTTTTAATAACTCAAATAATAGACACTAGAAAGACAGTTTCTAGATATATAGATAATAGATACTAGATAGACAATTTCTAGATATATAGATAATAGATCCCTTGTTTCCTGTTTAGGATGTGGTGCCCGGCTTTTCCAATCTTCTTTCACTTTTTTTTGTTTTTTCTTTTTTTTTTTTTTCAAATGGAGTAGATAGACTTAACTATCGCCCAGTTCACACTCCACCCACGTCTTTTGAACAGGTGTAGAGGCTCATCCCTTGTTTCCTGTTTAGGATGTGGTTTCCGGCTTTCTTTTTTTTCCCAATCTTTCACTTTTTTTCTTTTTTTTTGTTCTCAATTGGAGTAGATAGACTTAACTGTCGCCCGGTTCACACTCCCCCCACGTCTTTTGAACAGGTGTAGAGGCTCATCCATGTTTCCTGTTTAGGATGTGGTTCCCGGCTTTCTTTTTTTTCCCAATCTTTCACTTTTTTTCTTTTTTGTTCTCAATTGGAGTAGATAGACTTAACTGTCGCCCGGTTCACATTCCCCCCCACGTCTTTTGAACAGGTGTAGAGGCTCATCCCTTGTTTCCTGTTTAGGATGTGGTTCCCGGCTTTCTTTTTTTCCCAATCTTTCACTTTTTTTCTTTTTTTTTTGTTCTCAATTGGAGTAGATAGACTTAACTGTCGCCCGGTTCACACTCCCCCCACGTCTTTTGAACAGGTGTAGAGGCTCATCCCTTGTTTCCTGTTTAGGATGTGGTTTTCATTACCTTTATTTTTCTCGATCGTTTTACTCTGTCTCTCTCTCTCTCTCTCCCCTGATTGTTGTCATTCTTTCTTGCATGTTTGCTTATTTTTCCATATATTATCGCAGATTCTCTTTTACTATCACTGCTTTTGTTCATGAAGACCAAGAAATGATGGACCAAATACATAAGTGCCAACATCAATTAGAATCCAAAGTGGTCACATTACAAAAAATAAAATAAAATAAAACACCAACCTGCATTAACTGATTTTTTAAGCTTACGCCAGTGTGAAGAATTACTTTCTGTTTCTTTAGTTAACCTTTGTAAATAAGTTTTTAATGTTAAAAAAATAATTATGCTGAATAATTTTTTTCAAGGTTAGATCATCTTATTTTCTCATTTATTTATTACCAGATTACATGGTAAAATACTAAAATATGTACATTCGGGGGAGTAAGATATACAATCGTGGAGAGGATAGGTCACGAGTTTTTAGTGAGCGACCACTTGCCGTATGCGACCAGTATGGGGTGGTCACATACAACAATTTCCACTATATATATGCGGTTTCCGGTTTTCCCTTTTCAAGTCTTTTCACTCTTTTATTTTTTTTTCCAATTGGAGTAGATAGACTAAACTATCGCCCGGTTCACACTCCACCCACATCTATTGAACAGGTGAAGAGGCTCATCCCTTGTTTCCTGTTTAGGATGCGGTTTCCGGTTTTCTCTTTTCAAGTCTTTTCACTCTTTTATTTTTTTTTTCCAATTGGAGTAGATAGACTAAACTATCGCCCGGTTCACACTCCACCCACGTCTATTGAACAGGTGAAGAGGCTCATCCCTTTTTCCTGTTTAGGATGCGGTTTCCGGCTTTCTCTTTTCCATTCTTTTTACCCTTACGTAGCCCCCTGCGCATCAGTGGCGTTATCGCCTTGCTTGGGGTGATATGATTAAAAAAAAAAAAAAAAAAAAATATTGTGTGTCTCGAAAGACTTGACAAAAAAATATCCCGCTGTAGGTTGCCATTACTTTCCGCGGTAGACTGGTTGCCAACCAAGGCTATCTGTGCTGCTATTTAACCCATAGATCGACAGAGAAGAGACGGATTTATACCTTTACCAAGGGTTTTAGCGCGTCAGTGAATGCAAGGAATTCAAGTGGAATTCGAACCCTGCTCTTCTATTTCTCATTCCGTGACGATATCTACTGCACCACAACAAACATCCTGCGTATTTATCTATTCAATGTTTTTTGCTTGTTCTGCTTTTCAAATTTTATTTTCAACTAAAGAAAACTGAAAGGATAAACATTTTTAAAAAAAGTAGAAAGAGGGCACTTGTGACATAAAGCCAAGCACCTGTTGTGAGGTTGGGTGGAGAGTGTGGCCTCTCAAACAGACAGCATACTTATAGCTGCCCTCTGAGACAGACGCACTTGTGTTTGCCGTCCTCTCGACATTCAATGACGTTTCTCGTTCCGGAGAAGATTTTAATGAATGAAATACAATTGTCAAACTTATTATTTTGAACTTTTTTTTTTATTTGTCTTCTTTTCTTGTTTTCTTTTATCAATTTTTCTTTTCTTTCCTTTTCATTTTTTCTTTCTCTATTTTCAATTGTTTTTATATTTTACTTTCATTTTTCTTTCTTTTCTTTTCGTTTTTTTTTCTTGTTTTCGTTATTATTTTTTCTTCTTTCTTTCTTGTTTCAGATTCTGTAATTCATTCTTTTCTTCATTTTGATTAGTTTATTTCTCTTCTTTAGATTTTTCCTGTCCATATTCTTTTACAAACCCGTTCTCTTTTTTAACGTCTGCTTTTGTTCATTTTTTCTTTCTTTTTTTTTTGTGTGTGGGGGGGGAGCGAGAGGCGCCTCATCCCCACTTTCCTTTCTTCTTCTATGTGCCTTGTCCTTTCAGGACGTAGGCGATCTTGGTCTTCCACGTCTCCCTTTCGTTGGTGGCTTTTAGCACTCTTTCTCCTGTAACATCTCGCAGTCCCCGTTCTGTCATCCTCCTGCTCAGGCCCTTCAAATATGTTATCCGTTGCTTTCCCCTGTCTCTTTTTCCCTCTCTCTGGCCTGTTAGTATCAGGTTCTCCAAGCCCTCCTTCCTCAATGCATGTCCCAGAAACTTCAGTTGTCCCTTCCTGATGTCAATAATAATTTCCTTTTCGTTTCCATCCTTATTTAAAACCTCATCATTGCTCACATGCTCGATCCATGATATCCGCAGCATCCTTCTCTAGAACCACATTTCACTTGCTTCTGTCTTTTCCTGATACTCAGTATTAATTTCCTTTTCGTTTCCATCCTTATTCAAAACCTCATCATTGCTCTCATGCTCGATCCATGATATCCGCAGCATCCTTCTGTAGAAGCACATTTCACTTGCTTCAAGTTTTTTCGTTATCTTTGATGATATTGTCCAACATTCACTGCCATATTGAAGAACTGACATCACATAGCAATCCAGTATTCTTTTCTTTGTTTCTAGTGAAATTTCCCTGTCTCTTAATACTCTACTCAGCTTCTGGAATGCATCCTTGTGCTTTTGGATCTCAGGAATATAAATGTATAGAAACTGCTCTGACCATTAATGAGGGATCAGTTTATATATCGATTGTAATATGGAATTGACCCCCCCCCCGACTTTATATCCAGTAGGCTTTTTTAGAACCACATTTCAGTTGCTTCAAGTTTTTCCTTCATCTTTGTTGATATTGTCCAGTATTCACTGCCATATTGAAGAACTGGCATCACATAGCAATCCGGTACTATTTTCTTTGTTTCTAGTGAAAGTTTCCTGCGTCTTAATACTCGACTCAGCTTTTGAAACGCGTTCTTCGCCATGCCAATTCACCTTCGGATCTCTGTGTCGCACTTTCCGTCTTCTGTTAGAACACTTCCCTGATATTTGAATTATTTTACCTGCTTGAGTTTAGTATCCCCCCACCAGTATTTGGCATTTTGGGCTGCTCTTGTTGCTGATGTCCTTGCATTCGGTTTTTTTGCAGTTTATTTGTAGTCCTTTTTTGTTACTCTCTTCACCTAGCTTCTGTACTTTCTTCTATCACGATTTTATTTTAATCTTTTTTATTTTTTTTTTTTTAATCATATCACCCCGGGCAAGGCGGTGACGCCACTGGTGTGCAGGGGACTACGTAAGAGTGAAAAGATTGGAAAAGAGAAAGCCGGAAACCACATCCTAAACAGGGAACAAGGGATGAGCTTTACACCTGTTCAATAGACGTGGGTGGAGTGTGAACCGGGCGATAGTTCAGTCTATCTACTCCAATTGAAAATAAATAAATAAATAAGGAAAAGTGAAAAGATTGGAAAAGAGAAAGCCAGAAACCACATCCTAAACAGGGAGCAAGGGATGAGCCTCTACACCTGTTCAATAGACGTGGGTGGAGTGTGAACCGGGCGATAGTTTAGTCTATCTGCTCCAATTGAAAAGAAAAAAAATAAATGAATAAATAAATAAATAAATAAAAATAATAAGAAAAAAAAGAAAAGTGAAAAGAATGGAAAAGAGAAAGCCGGAAACCACATCCTAAACAGGGAGCAAGGGATGAGCCTCTACACCTGTTCAATAGACGTGGGTGGAGTGTGAACCGGGCGATAGTTCAGTCTATCTACTCCTACTCAATAGAATTAAAAAAAAGAAAAGTGAAAAGAATGGAAAAGAGAAAGCCGGAAACCACATCCTAAACAGGGAGCAAGGGATGAGCCTCTACACCTGTTCAATAGACGTGGGTGGAGTGTGAACCGGGCGATAGTTCAGTCTATCTACTCCTACTCAATAGAATTACGAAAATGAAACAATCAGGAAAAGGAAATCACAGCTGTCTCCTGTGATTCATTATTTTAGTTTCTTTCTTCTTTTCATCCGTTCTTTCTTTTTTCTTTTTTTCGTTCTTTTGTCTCTTCTTTCTTGATTTCTATTTATGCATTTTGCTTTCTTTCCTTGTTTTCAGTTACTTCTCACGTTTTTCTCTCTTTTGTCATTCTTTCTTTTTTTAATTGCTTCTTTCTTTCTTTCTTTCTTTCTTTCTTTCTTTCTTCTACTCTTTTCTCATTTACTCACGCTTTCTACGTTCCTTCCATACTTGCCTTTTTTAGCATTTCTTGTGTCTTTCTATCTTTTTTCTTTCTTTCTTTCTTCGAATTATTTTTCTTTCTTTCTTTCTTTCTTTCTTTCTTCGAATTATTTTTCTTTCTTCGAATTATTTTTTCTTTCTTTTTCTTTCTTTCTTTCTTTCTTTCTTTCTTTCTTTCTTCGAATTACTTTTTTCTTTCTTTCTTTCTTTCTTTCTTAAAATTACTTCTTTCTTTCTTTCTTTCTTTCTTCGAATTAGTTTCTTTTTTTCTTTCCCCTGTTTGCTGTTTCCTGATTTTCTCTTATGTGTTTTTCATTCCTTCCCTTCTTCCTATGTGGTTATGTCTTCTGTTTTTCTTTCATTTTTTTTTTTTTGTTTCTTTCCGTGAATTGCTTTCTTTCTTTTGTCTGTTTTTGCCTCATTTTTCACTTTTACTTTCCGCCTTCCTTCTATTCTTTTTGTTTTCTATTTCCGGTGTCTTCTTTTTTTCCTCTTTTTTCCTTTCTTGTCTTTGTTTCTTTTGACTTTTCTTTTCTCATGTTCGCTTTTTCCTTCCTTCCTTTATTTGTTTCCGCTTTGTTATTTCCTGTGTCTTTCTTTTCTTACCTTTCTTTCGTTTTTTTACTCATTTATTGTTTTATGTAAATATCTTTCACTATTTATTTATTTGTTTATTTATTTATTAATATTGCTTCCTGCTATGTCATTTCTTTCTTCTACATTTTTGTTTATTGATTTCAGTGATTTCTTTTTCTTTCTTTCATTCTTTTTTCATTCTTTCTTATTCATTTATTATTTCTTGCTTTCTTTATCATGTCAATCCTTTCTTTTTACTTTAATTTTTTCTATGTTCAAATTTGTCCTCTTTTTTATTCTTTCTTATTATTTCCTTCCTTCCTTCCTTCCTTCCTTCTTTTTCACATACTGTTTCTTGCTTTTTCCATTATGTCAATTCTTTATTTTTCTTTCATTTTTAGGATCAGCTTTGACCTTTTCGTTCTTATTATTTCGTGAATCCTTCCTTCCTTCCTTCCTTCCTTCCTTCCTGTTCTTTCTTTCTTCTTTTTCTGCTTTCCTTCCTTTTTTTTCTATTGTTTATCTACTATTTCTTGCTTTTTCCATTATGTCAATTCTTTATTTTTCTTTCATTTTTAGGATCAGCTTTGACCTTTTCGTTCTTATTATTTCGTGAATCCTTCCTTCCTTCCTTCCTTCCTTCCTTCCTTCCTTCCTTCCTTCCTGTTCTTTCTTTCTTCTTTTCCTTCCTTCCTTCCTTTTTTTTTTCTATTGTTTATCTACTATTTCTTGCTTTTTCCATTATGTCAGTACTTTAGATTTTCTATCATTTTCTTCTATGTTCAACTTTATCCAGCCTTTCGTTATCTCTTACTTACATTTCCTGGGCCTTTCTTTCTTTCTTTTTTGTTTCTTTCTTTCTTTTCATGTGTTATTTCTTGCCCTTTCCATTATGTCTATTCTATTTTTTCTTTCATTTTCTTCTCAGTTCAACTTTATCCTTCTTTTCATTCGTGCTTGTTATTTCAAGCATCTTTCTGTCTTTCATTCTTTTTCATTCTATTTTATTCTTTTCGTCTAGTATTTTTGCCTTTTCCATCATAACAATTCTCTTCTATATTCAGTTTACTACTTGTTCTTTCATATTATTTCCTTCGTCTATTTTTTTATCTATTTTTTTCTCCATAGTTTCTCTTTTTTTTCTTTTTCAGTCGCGTACCATATCGACTCGGAACGACAAATCGGGGTGCCGAGTTCGAATTCCAGTTGAATTCCTTGCATTTCAATTCACTTACGCACAAATACCCTTGGGATAGGTATTAATCCTTCTATTCTCCCTCCAGCTATGGGTTCAATAGCAAATGGTTTATATAGCCTTGGTTGACAACCAATCTACCGTAGAAAGTAATGGCAACCTACTGCGGGAAAATCTTCTGCCGAGACATGATCGCCCAAAGCGTGTATCCCGTATGGTGATTTCGGACATTTGTTAATAAATAAAATTGTCAAAATATTTTTCTCTTAAATTTCTTCAGAACTTTGACCACCAATGATGTTGCATTGTTTTTTGTTTTATTTTATTTTTGTTGATAGAGAGCTCTAGTCTAAAATGGATCCCTTCGTGTGTCAGAAAGTCCATGAAGCGGCCTCTTGAATATCTACTATTGATGAGTATTGGACTCTTAGTCAAAAGAAGAGAAAAGTGTGGAAAACAAAACATGTGCAAAATTAGTTACACACGTGCAAACACATTAAGTTCTAATATATACATACGTGCCCGAGAGAGTATCAGTCAGTCAGTTAAGTGCCATATGTGATACACGCTTTGGGCGATCATGTCTCTTTCGAGACATGACTGACTGGGCAGAAGATTATCCCGCAGTAAGTTCCAATTACTTTCTGCGGTAGACTGGTTGCTGACCAAGGCTATAGAACCCAATCTGTCCTATAATTTGACTCATAGCTAAAGGGAGAAGATATGTATTATATTGTTAAGTAGTAATTAAAGTGGAATCAATTTATTACTTCACAACAATAGAAAACCCATCCCCCACTTTATGCCCAGTAGAAACCGTAATCATTTTTCTATTATATTCAGTCAGTCAAGTGCCATTAGTGATACACGCTTGGGCGATCATGTCTCGAAAGAGACATGACTGACTGGGCAGAAGAGTATTCCGCAGTAGATTGCCATTGCTTTCTGTGGTAGACTGGTTGCCATCCAAGGCTATAGAACCCAATCTGTCCTGTTATTTAATCCATAACTGGAAGGAAGAGACAGCTTAATACTTTTCCCAAGGGTATTTGAGCGTAAGTGAATGCAATGAATTCTTATTGGAATTTGAACTCGGCTCTCCGATTTCTCGTTCCGAGCCGATATCCACTGCACCACAGATGTGCGAGAGAGTGTGCGTGTGTTAAATGTGTGGGTTTAAAAATACTCACATGCATATACAGAGAGGTAACAAGGACATACTTATATAGTCATTTGTTTAACCCTATTTCATTTTTCTATTATTGTTCTTTATATATATATATATATATATATATATATATATATATATATATATAATCACCCGCAGACAGATCTGTTTCATCAGTACGGTTAGACATTCGATTACTTTTAACCAGGATTGAAACCCGTCAGCAATTCTACCACTGAGCTATAGGCACTCGGTAGAAGAAGTAAACTTTTAGCGTGTGATATACTATGTAAACATAAGCCAGTAACTGAGGGTGTTCTAATGCATTACTGAATGAACGATGCATAGATGCTAAAGTAATTACTGTTTATTCAAAGTCTACCATCCTTCCAGAGTGCTCAATCAGGTTTTATTTACTTATTTATTTATTTATTTTTAAAAACTTCCGTTCTCTGAAAATAGTAAACTATATATATATATATATATATATATATATATATATATATACATTTGGAAGGCACTTCGGCGTAGTGAATTGTTAGTGAACTTGACTCCAGAAGTAGATGCAAACTTGGAACTACTAAGAATACTTTTAGGCAGCCTTGGTATTTCCTTTTAACTTCCTTCAGAAATAACACGTACCGAAACTAAACCTCCCTTTCTGCGTATTTTTGGAAGTAAAACGATACAAACAAAACCCCCAAGGTAAAATGGAAAATTCTTGAAAAAGCAAGAATCTCTAAGTTGTTCTATGACATCTGCCCTCTGAGTGAAAAGCTGAAGATTTTAAAGTTCCCTAAAAATAAATTGTTACTGAAGCGTAGACATGAATTGACGGTTTTATGTAAACATCGAAAATATTTTCCTCTGAAATTTAATTAAATCCAATTATTAATTTAAAACTAATATATATAATATATATAATGTAAAATTTCAAAAATTATTTTACTAGGGTTATTAACAGTGGGGTTACTATTATTTTACAGGTTGAACATGTTTTATTTAATACTAGCAATATAGCCCGGTGTTGGTCGGGTGTAATTAAAGCTTTAAAACTAATCCATGGTTCTGGAGCTCAAACTCCGCCTAAAAAATATTTGTGTGAAGTTTGGTGAGGAACGGATAAAAATTGTGTATTTGTATAAAGGACATACAGACAGATAAACATACACACACACACACAAACATAAACATCTTGCCTTATATATATATATATATATATATATATATATTATCGATTTTCTGCACTATTGTAAGAACTGCAATCTTGAAATTTCTGAATATCGTTTCTTATGTATTAGTCTATGAGTGTATCAAATTTGATTAAAATCGGACCACTCCTTCTATAACCCGATTTTTTCGATTATCGGTTTTCGATATTTATAGGGGGTGCCTCGACACAAAACCTAGCTAAGAACACTCGCAGACGCTTATAGTACAACTGTGTAAATTTTCAAGAAACTCGGTTCAGCCGTCTATATTTCTGAGATGAGGTAATATTTACATTATTCGGACTATTGTCCTCGTCTTTGTTACTATTTGTACGACGTTTACTAATAGGTCATTCTATTTGTCTATATTTCTGAGATGGGGTAATATATACAGTATTTACATTATTCGGACTATTGTCCTCATCTTTGTTGCCATTTGTACCAGGCTACAGCAGTGATGAACAAGTAACTTACAGGGTTAGAGGGAGATAACTCATGACTTCTAAAAGAAGCGCTACTACGCAAGGAATGAGAATGATATACCCCTGTGATTGTAATAAAGGGTTCAATTCGAAATTCCTCGCACCTGAACAAACGTCGTCCAAATGGTAACAAAAATGAGAACAATAGTGCGAAAAATGTGAATACTGTAAATATTTTCTGGCTTTAAATAACCCGAAAAGGGTTGATAAACCGTAGAAAATGAATCAATTAATCAATAAACAAATTGAAATTATTGAACTGTGAATTTTTTTTTAATTTAATAATCAGTGACATCTATAGAGAAATAACAAATTTTACTGGTGAGAGCGAATTAAAAAATACTTTTAATACTTACTATATTTGCACCTGATATATATACACACAAAAAAACTTTTCATTACATCTAATGGTGTGTAGGGCAGCGTTTTTTGCTGTTTCCATAACAAACTTTTTTTTATGGAGCAGGGTTGTTAGGCATGCGCCCAACCCCCACAGTTGGAGGAAGCTGATTTTCCAAGCGTAGCTTAGACGTAACACACAGCCGAAAGTAAGGGGTACCCAGTGAGGATCGAACTCACTACTCAGATTCTAGCGAGACGAGCTTGCTAACCATTAAACCATGCCGAGGTGCCCATATATACACATCGTTTCAGGCTTTTCAGATTGTTCTTCATTGATGTTACTGCAACACTGCCAATCAAAACTCAAGTCTAGTTCGTCAGGCCAATGTTAATCAAATGTAACATTTTTTTACCGAACTTGATCTTACTGCCTAGTCCTAGTAAAGCAGATCAAAACATTATGAATATGTTTAAGAAATATTTATAATTTAGCATCTCATTCTAGCACCATTATGGAAGCAGTAAGAGAGACTTTCAATATTGTCCTCAACATGTTTGTCCTCTCAGTGACAATCGACAAAAAGAGTACAAGCAAGAGGCTATTGAACAAGAGATATCGTTGCCTGTCTGGCATAGAAAAGCATTATTACTCGTTATTTGGAGTAGTTTTGAACATGGTTACTCTCCAGTAGACAAGTGTCGTCGCCATTAGATAGGTTCATTTTGTACACGAATTTTCTTGCTTAGAAGTAAAAATGTCGGCTATTCTTTAATTTCTTCTTTTTTTTTTAAACAGACAAAGGTTTTTTGCGTCGTATACCTTGTGACGGAAGCAGTGGACACATGGGCATGTGCCTCTTTGTGAAAGGAAATGCTGGTAGAGTTTTAGCGTAGAAGTGGAGAAGTTGCGGGCAAATTCAGAGATAATACAAAGGGTGTTTTAGTGGTGTAGACGTGAAAGAGAATGCGTGAAAAGGGGTCCGAACAATTGAAGAGGTATTTTTTTATGTTTAAAGTGTCGTTAAAGGAGGCAAAGAGAGAAAGATAGAAGGGAAGAAGGAAAGAATAGCAGGGAAATATGAACAGATAGTACAAAAGATGAAAAGAAAGAAAGAAAGAAAGAAAGAAAGAAAGAAAGAAAGAAAGAAAGAAGGATATAGTAGGAGATACTAACAGATAGAACAAAGGAGGCAAAAAAGAAAATAAAGAAAGAATGAATTACGGAAGAAACGAATCGGGGGAGATAAAAGAAACAGAAGAAAGAAAGAAAGAAAGAAAGAAAGAAAGAAAGAAAAAAGAAAGAAAGAAAGATATAGTAAGTGATATTAACAGATAGAACAAAGGAGACAAAAATGAAGGAAGGAAGGAAGGAAGGAAGGAAGGAAGGAAGGAAGGAAGGAAGGAATCGGGGGGGGGGGGGGGTTAATGAGACAGAACAAAGAAAGAAAGAACGGAAGGAAGGAAGGAATAGTATGAGGATACTAACAGGTAGAAGAAAAAGGCAAATGAATAAATAAACAAAGAAACAAACACACATAGAGTGGAGGAATATTACAAAGGTATTGAATGAAGGATACAAAAAAGAAATAGTTGGGTTGTACTATAACAGAAAGAAAGAAAGAAAGAGGCAAAGAAAAATGAAAGAAAAAAATAAAGAGAGAAATATTATGGAGATACTAAGAGATAGACTGAAGGAGAAAGAAAGAAAGAAAGAAAGAAAGAAAGAAAGAAAGAAAAAGTATCAATGCATAAAGAAATAAAAAATAATATTTAAATGAATAAAGAAAGGAAAATTAAATAAAATAAGACAAAGAAAGAATAAAAGATAATAGAAAAAGTAATGAATTAAGTAGTGAAAGAAAAAGTATATCGAGGAAATAAAAAATATAAGAAGAAGAAGAAGAAGAATGATTTTTGTGATATTAAGTAAGAAGAAAAATAAAAATAAAAACGCGCGATATGAATGAAAAGATAAAAACTGAAAAAAACTAAATTAAAGATAAAAATTTTAAAAAAATAAAAAGAAGCAGGATATGATACATGAATAAGAATATGAAAAAGTAAAACTGAAAAAGAAAAAAAAGATAAAAATGAATGAATGAATTATTTCAAGAAAAGAAAGATAAATATAAGCAAACGAAAAAATTTAAAAGAAAGAAAAACATAAAGACAGAAAGAAAGAAAATAAGTGAAAAAAAAAAGAATACGGTGTATGCAAAATTTGAAGAATGAAATAACGAAATATTTTAGAAAATGATCTAGAAAAAATCTAGGTCAGATGAGAAAAGAAGAATGATAAAAGAAAAAAAGACAATTATAAAAAAGAAAGAAAAAATGACAAAAAGGAAGTGATTTGGATAGAAAAGAAAGAAAATGCAGTAGAAAGGAAAAAAGATGAGAAATTATAAATTAATTTCAGTGGAAAAGAAAGAACGAAAAAAAGAAAGAAGGAAGAAAAGATAGAAGAAAAAGCACAATAAGAAAGAAGAGATAAAGATAGAAAAAGAAAGAAAAACAAGCAGTAGATGAAAAAAAAGATAAAAATGAATAAAGTAAACATAAAAGAAAAAAGAAAGAAAGAAAAACATGAAAAATGAAAAATTAGAATTGAGATGAAAAAATGAAAGAAAGAAAAAAGGAAGTAAAAAAAAGCATAATGAGAAAAATTTATGAAGTAAAAAAGAAAGAAAAATAAGCAGTAGAGGCAAAAAGAGAAAGAGAAATAAAAACTTTAAAGAAAGAAATATAGAAAGAAAGAAAGAAAGAAAGGACAGAAGAAAAAGAAGCACGATAAGAAAAAAGCGATGAAGACAGAAAAAGAAAAAAACAAGCAGCAGATGAAAAAAGAGAAAAAAGAGAAAAGTAAAGATAAAAGAAAGAAAGAAAGAAAAAATGAAACATGAAAAATTAGAATTCAGATAAAAAAAAAAAAGAAAGAAAAACAAGCAGTAGACGAAAAAAGAAAAAAGAGAAATGGAAACTTTAAAGAAAGAAGAAGAACCATGATAAGACAGAAACGATGAAGACAATAAATCAAGCAGCAGCTGAAAAAAAAAGAAAGAAAGAAAGGCAAAGAAAAGATAAGAAAGAAATTATAAAAATAGAGAAAAGAAAATGAAGCAGTAGAAAGAAAACAATCAGAAATGAAAAATTACAATTGAGATGAAAAGAAAGAAAAAAGAAAGTAAAAGAAAACACAATAAGAAAAGGTGATGAAGAAAAAAGAAAGAAAAATTAGCAAAGAAAAAACAAAAGAGAAATGGAAACAAAAAAGAAAGAAAGAAAGAAAGAAAAGGAAAAGGAAAAGAAAAAAATGATTCAAATAGAAAAAGAAAGAAAAAACAGGAGAACGTAAAAAGAATTATGGTAAAGGAAGAAACGAAGGAAGAAAGGAAGGAAATACGACAAGAAAGAAACGATGGTAAAGGAAAGAAAAAAATGAGAAAAAGAAACATACAAGAAAAAAGAAAGCAAGAAAGAAAGAATTAAGGAAGGAAGAAAGGAAGAATATAGAAAAGGCAAGATTAACATAGAAAAAGAAAGAAAGAAACAGTAGAAAGAAAAAAGTAAAAGAAAATATTGAATTAAGAAAGTAAGATCAGAAAGAAGGGATGAATATGGAAAAAGAAAGAAAAAGAAAAAGAAAGAAAATAATTGCCTTGAGCGTCTATTGGGCATTAAATTCAACCCAAACCACAAATGGAACTGGTATTGTGGTGCAGTGGATATCAGCTTGGAACGATAAATCGGGGTGCCGAGTTCGAATTCCAGTTGAATTACTTGCATTCACTTACTCGCAAACACCCATGGGAAAGGTATTAATTCGTCTCTTCCCTCTAGCTATGGGACAAATAACAGGACAGATTGGGTTCTATAGGCTAGATTGGCAACCAGTCTACAGCAGAAAGTAATGGCAACCTACTGCGGGATAATCTTCTGCCCAGTCAGTCATGTCCTTTCAAGATATGATCGTCCAAGCGTGTATCACGTATGGCACTTAAATGACTGACTGAATAGGAATCATGATTAAGACACCTAGTGGTCATAAAGTGTGGGGACGGTTTTTTGTTGTTATGAAGTAATAAACTGATCCCCCATTAATTACTACGTAATAATATAATACATCTCTATTCCCTCTAGCTATGAGTCAAATAATAGGACAGATTGGGTTCTATGTCTTTGACTGGTAACCAGTCTACCGCAGAAAGTAATGGCAAACTACCGCGAGATAATCTTCTGCCCAGTCAGTCATGTCTCTAAAGAAACATGATAGCCCAAGCGTGTATCACGATCTATTGTTAAAGATGCTGTAAAAATGTTCGATTCCCTGGCCCTCCCCAATAAGTACCTGACTTTGTTTGCCTCTAACTTTACAAGAACCATATCAGGCGGAATGTCGAGTACTGCTGACATATTGATGTAATAAAGAGGTAATGAATATATATACGCTATGGTTCCCCCTCACTGGAATGAGATTGCCTGGTGTCAGCCATAAATATAGATTGAGGCGAGGAGATCCAGAGGTCTATTGGTCTTCCACTAGAACTCTACCACTAGAGGTCGACAGGTCTTCGACTAGAGATCTACCACTAGACATCTACGTCTATTGACTACGCCTACGTCCCAGGATACTGCATACGACGAGTACCGTACATTACGTCTAAGTACTAGCTTGTCCTACCCGGTTATATTTGCCTTAACTACTTAACTACCTCGAATGAGATAGATAGATAGATAGATAGATAGATAGATAGATAGATAGATCTTTAGAGTATCGAGGCAGCAGATAATTTTCTAAACATATACTGTTAAATATAAGAGACAATGAATGTCTATTATGTTTAATCATGAGCAGATTTAAACATCGTATTTTGGCTTTAATTTCAGTTGAAAATAAAGAAAAAAAATTTCCAACATTTGGATAATTTTTTATTAAGTTGGTTCTAAGCTTTCGGCTCATATGAGCCATCTTCAGAGAGGTTACAAGGACGTTAAGAAAAAAACATCCACCATAAGCGACGATTTATTTTGTGTTGACATAAAACTCCGTTAAACAACGGCAACAGTTACCATATAAATAAATAAATATATATATATATATATATATATATATATATATATTTGGATAATTATTTATTGATTTTCTTCTAAGCCCACATGAGCCATCTTCAGAGAGGTTGTTTAGACTGAAATATTATAACATCCACCTTCACCGACGATTTTATTTTGTGTTGACATAAAACTTAGCTTGGGAACGGCAATAGTTACCAAAAATAATAAACGCAGTTCTTAAATTTGCGATGCGGTTTTATGACGTCACACCGCGTGATAGCGCGAAATGACAACAAAACCATGTAGTCAAATGCAATGTAATATGTTATTTCGGGATTTAAAGTTGATTTTATTGAGTGTTGGTTGTTTAGATTTGATGTACATGGCCTCCAATATCTGCAGGTTCCTCTTACTGTGTGTATGAGTAAGGATCACCGTATTGTTGACCAAAATCTGTCTGATATTACCTACATGTTTATGTTTTTCAGAGAAATGTTGTTTAATAGTACTTTGATCAGAAAGATGACATGTAAGTCTACGGGAGAGCGTGGTTGTAGTAAGACCAATATCATGTACTAGTTTTTTTATTAGTATCAGAGATGCAATCTCTGAATGGGCATGTAAATTGGTACACTACATTATTTTTTTGTAGAGAATTTAGTTAAGTGCTTGTTGGGTTATTATAGACTATGAGGTCAATTGTTTCAAAACTTTTTATAATATGTAACGAGTTTAATTTGATTATTACTTTCCACTGGTTTAACATTTCTACGTATTATGTTTTTGAGAGTTTTTTCATCTTGTTTATAATTATTATGTATTTGGTTGCAATAGTATAATAGTGTTAATAAGTTAATAGTGTTATGTTTATTTTGATGTAAACCATTATTATTAATATTATCATTATTGTTAGAGCTATTGTTAATTTTGTTGAGATACATTTTAATTTGTTGATCAATAGCGAAGTTAGGAAATCCATTATTGACTAGTGTTTGCTTAATGTTAATACCCACACCAATATATAACCTTTCCAAAACACTTAACAAACTAATTACTCCCTATCTTCCTGGTAAATATAGTATTAATTCCACGGATGAATTTTTACAGAATTTACAGTATTTGCACGTAAGCGAATGCAACGAATTCAACTAGAATTCGAACTCGGCTCCCCGATTTCTCGTTCCAAGTCGATATCCACTGCCCCACTACGCGCATCCAAACGTATAACAGTCGTCCCTACCGCATCCAAAGCCCGCCCCGACATACACTAGCTCAAGCCCGTCAAGTATGTTACTCGCTACTTCCCCCCTGTATCTCTTTCCCTCTATCCGACATATGAGTATCAGATTCTCGAAGCCTTTCTTCCTCATTGCATATCCCAGGAACTTTAGTTGTTTTTTCTTAATCTTAAGTATTAGTCTCTATTTCGTTTCCATTTTCCCCAAAACCTCATCGTTGCTCTCTAGCTCGGTCCATGGTATCCACAACATCCTTCTGTAGAACCACATTTCGGTTGCTTCAAATTTCTTCTTCATCTTTGATGAGATTTTCCAGCATTCCCTTTCATACTGAAGAACAACCATCACATAACTATATTTCTTAATTCCACCAGTTCTAAACTCCACAACAAAAATCCACCAGTCCACCCATATTGTAGCGACGCCCCCCCCATTATTCCTTTCGTATTCTATTGGTAATATGTTGGTTGGTTATTTTGTTTTATGGCAAATCAACCTCGGCGGGTCATTTATTGCCAACTAAACATTATTTATTGCTGGTAATACCTTTTTCTTTCAACAATTTATTGATGTTTTTTATATAAGTTTTGTGTCTAGTAATAGTTTTCCCTTTTTTCGAGTATCAAGATTCATTGGGATTTGTTTTTTTTAATGGCAGGGTCCCCAAGTCCTACCCTTGTTATTTAACCCATAACTGGAGGGAAGAGACGGATTAATACCTTTCGCAACGGTACCAGTGCTTAAGTGAATGCAGGATATTCAACAGGAATTCGAACTCGGCTCACCTATTTCTCTTTCCAAGCGGATATCCACTGCACTGCACTGCAACGCACATCCGTCACTAAACGCTTACAACACCTGGTATTTCCAAGCGGTCACCTATCTAAGTACTGACCAGGCTCAACGTTGTTTAAATTCGGTGATCGAGTGAGAACCGGTGTATTCAACGTGATAGGCCGTAAGCCATTGCTAATATGTAAAATCCACTCTAGCACCTTTTCTCATGGACTACTGTTTTGGAGAACCGACTCCCAAGTGGATGCTCTCTCGATATCTATAATCTTAGACTATTCAAGTTTATGTTTCCATAATCTGTGCCTATTTATCGCTCAGTTCAACGTTGCATTATTGGTTCTCTGCAGCATCACTTTCCAAAGATCAACGTTATTGGAGAAGAGGTTAGACAGTTTTGTTTTTTTACTGCTTATTCTATATATATATATGTGTGTGTTTGTGTGTGTGTATGTGTGTGTGTATGTGTGTGTGTGTGTGTGTGTGTGTGTGTGTGTTCTTGATGAGAGCTTTTTTAATTTCTTTAAACATATTTAATTAATACTCATATTTGAGTAGATACACTTTTGCTTTATAATTAAACAGCATATTTATTCATTTATTTATTTTCAGCCTGAAAAATCAAATCTTATTAGGAAAATATATGTCCCAGCCGGCTTCAAACCTGTGTTCTCTAGAGGAAACGATCAATAGATCTGATGTATCTCAGACTGCTCGACCACAAGTTACTTACAGTTTTGAGCTTTGTCCAATTGTGATCTCCTCTTCATTCACTGTATATCCCTGCTTAGTGGATTAACACAAGTCTGTACAGTCATATGTACGGTAATTGACATCCTGCTATAAATTCATTTCTCTTAGACAAGTTGGTGCAATACGTTAAGAATTGTAGGTGTTCTAATTGAACGTACCCGATATAGTTCCGATATATTTCCATCCATATTCAATGAAGATAGAATTGGTGATTGTGCATATTGAAGAAGTTACAGAACACCTTGCAGAGTGTTCGGAGTAGTATTTAATTTTTTTTCCAATTGGCGTTCATGTAACATTACTGTGTAACAACAGTAATATTTTATTGATCCTTAGAGCAATTTCGCTTTGTAACGGTTCTTATAAGTGAGAATTAGAATTTCTACAGTAGTCTACACCAAATTAAAATGGTAAAAATAGAAAAACAGCAGACAATGAGATAACCCAATTTAAGTTATATCTTTTACCCTAACAGTTTTGTTTGTAAAAGTAGAATAAACATATATATATATATATATATATATATATATATATATATAATTTATTATATAAATTAATGTATTAATAATATTAATTGTAATATTAAGAAAATATTAATATAAATTAAGTCTTCCTGTTATGAAAAAGGGTGATCTTTTAGCTATCATTGATATTGATGGAACTGAACATAAAAATACTCGTAGAACAGCAACAACCACAGAGGTCTCTTTGAATAAATTTGCATTTTTTCAAGCTTTTTAAATTACTTTAATTTAAAATAGTGTGAGTGTTCCATATAATTTACTTGTTAAATACTAAATTCATTAAATTTTACTTCAAAATAGAGCATATAGATTTACTGTTTGTATAATACAATTTTTTTTCTTTAACATCAAATCGTTATGGAGGTCCATAATAAAAACAAAAAAATAAGTTATCCACCAGAAAAAAAAAACAATATAAAAACAAGGTTGTAAATGACTGTTCTAGATGTACATAACACTGTTAAATGTTCCCTCCACAAACACCAAAAGCAGGAAATTTCTAATTAATGGTGCCAAGGAATCAGTTTTGTGTCATGACATGATGTTAATGTTGGATACACTTATAGAAATACGCTGCAAATAGGCAATTCCTCACGGCCTGTGCTAATATTTCTGAGAGCCACATTTGCTCTAATCTCTATTGTAGGTGCTGTGAAGTCTGCTACTTCCAATACGTTACTCTTGACAAATGTCTGTAGTATGTGTCCATCCAGAACATGATTTACAGGTGTAGATATGTTCATTTGACAAATGTGGTCAACATCAAAGCACCATCAAGATGTCATGTTCAATATGCATTTCTCTGCAATTACCATCTAGCTTCTTGAAAGTATACAATCCAGATACATTTTCAAATGGTTCTAATTGTACAGAAGGATCATGTTTGTATTATTACACTTGCTTGCACTGATTGAACCTTATTGCAATATGTGTCACTCAGACAGACAATGTACTCATATAAGTGTTACTGTATCACAAGATGGTTGAAGAATTTGAAAATTTTAGCTGTAACACTCTAACACTAGTGGCACTTAGGCCTTCTACAGGATTACCAACACTGTATAAAATTAATTTTTATTATATTTCAAAAGTGTCGTTTCAGAATTGGCAAATATTGGTTGTTTATATTTGAGTCAGCAAGGAACTACTTGATTCAATAATAGGTTAATGTTGGTCGTATATATTTGCTTCTTGAAGCATTTACATGTTTCGGGAATAGGTGAATATTTGAATCTATAAGCATTTCCTTGTTCCGAGATAGGTAAATATTAATATTAATATATTAATCGTGCATATAAAACAATTTTAAAAAGCATATTCTAACAAGAGCACTCAAAGACCACAAACCTCCGCTAAGTCAATACCTACATCATCTCAGGAAATTTGACCGCTCTCAAGAGGGAAAATACAAACAAAATGAACACGACCGCCCTCAAAATTAAATGCAAACTTAAAATGAACCATTAAAGGTCTAAAAATAGTAGCAGAAATGGAAAAATAACCCAGAAACATTATCCTGTACCTGACTGTACCCAATATCTTATCAGATCTTGCCAGTCATGAAGTTTTATCTGAATGCATCTAACGAGTCTTGAGATATCTTGTCCCCGGACAGACAAAGAACCTGACAAATGCGACCGATTCGGATGAAACTTAACATATATACAAAAAATTTAGCGATTGTCATTTTGTCTGATTAATTAAAAATTATGCTGCAAAATTAGCAGAAAAATTTGTTTTTACTTTTTAATATCCTAAAGTTGTATTTTGACTCATATTTTTTAGTATTTTATTTTTTTATTTGTGTGCTTTTGGATAATAAATACAAAATTTATATTATAAATAATAATGCAATCTAAGAGAGGTAATTCAGTATTTGGCATGTGAAAAGTAACAAAATAGTAATAAAAAATTGAAAAAATAACCCAGAAATATTATCCCGTGCCGGATTGTACCCAAAATATGATCGGTTTGTACCAACCATAAGGCCAATCATACCAGAAAGTTTCATCCACATCCATCCAGCAGGTTTTTAGATATCTTGTCCACAGTCAAACAAACGCGACCGAAAACAATACGGAAATAATAAATATTTATTTTCAGTTGTTTTTCATACACGTTTGTATTATGGTCTTTTATAAACAACGTTTCTAACAATAATATATTTTTAATTTACAGTGTTTTCATAGAAAGATTTTATGCCTTGTCATATTTCAGTCGTAAGTTAGAAAACCTACAGCATTCATAATAATAAGCATTGTTGTCATCTGCTACATAACATTACTATAACTGAATCCAGTGGAGCGAAAAGAAAATTATGTAAAATATATTTCCGCGTATAAGTCGTCCTTTAGATAAGACGATGTCAAAAAATATAGCAAGTTTTTATGAATTCGTTCTATAACTGCAGTTTGTCGATTATATAAGATGATGTTAATGGGAATGTTGCTACTGTATTTTTAAATATTCAAGCTAAACGAAATAAAAAAACCGATTCTCTGTCATGTATTTCCTACACAACTTCCTAAAAAGGAAACCATTGTTTTATCTACGCTTCTTCACGTGATCTATTGCGAATACTAACTCTACTTTATCCTCAACTTTTCCTATATTTAAACAGTTAGAAACAGCCTGGTGTACTAATGACCATTTACTTATACTTCATCGACAATCAGAACATACCGTGAATAGCAGTACGATATTGTAAGATAATAGTACATTTCTTTGCTATGAACGCAATCATCACTCAATGTTAACATTTTCTCAGCAGAGTTTTCATGGATACAAGTTGATATTTGATTGATATGGAATTATTCTTTTAACTGTCAGATTATTATGAACTTACGCCAGTAATCTAGAAAATAGAAATGTTTTTATTACGTTTTATTGTCAGTTTATTTGATGATGTGAATCATTCATGTACGTTACTGGTTACCGCACTGAGACCGAGTTCAGCATACCGTTAAAAATCATTGAGAATTTATGGTTTGTTTTTAAAAACTGTTCGCCAAATTACAGCACTTGTCTATAATTCTGAGACGAGGTAGTATTTACAGTATTTACATTATTCGAACTATTGTCCTTATCTTTGTTGCCATTTGTATTACGTTTAATAATAGATCATTCTATTTGTCTATATTTCTGAGATGAGGTAGTATTTACAGTATGTACATTATTCGGACTATTGTCCTCATCTTTGTTGCCATTTGTACGAAGTGTCGGTCGTTGTACGCTCCGGCCTTCTTCGGGTGGTAGGAATTTCCAGTTAGTGCCAGTGACTTGACCCAAAGAGTTGTGAGTTCAATACCAGGCTACATCAGTGTTGAACACGTAACTTACAGGGTTAGAGCAAGATAACTCATGACAACCAAAAAAGGCATTGCAATGCAAGGAATGGAGTTCATATACCCCAGTGATTGTAATAAAGGGTTCGGTTCATAATTCTTAGCATCTGAAGAAGGCCGAAGTGTAGAACGGCCGAAACGTCGTGGAAATGACAACAAAGATGCGGAAAATAGTCCAAATAATGTAAACACTGTAAAGTAGAGCACAAATGTTATATATTCTGGGGAGACACAAAATATAATTAACCTTAGATAATTATTATTTCTGTTAAAGGCAAAAAAATGCGATAATTTAAATCGAATCTGGAATGCAGAAAAATGAAATGTGTTTTGTGTCAAAGACGCAGGTTGTCAAGATAAAACCACATAGAAATGAATGCGGTTTGTGACCCAGAGAATATAATTTACACTGAATAATTATTATTTAGGTCAAAGACGAAAAAATCAAAGAAAAAATCAATCGAAACTGGTATACATACAAATAAAAAGTGTATTGTGTCCAAGCCAGAATATAATTTACAATAAATTACTTCGCTCAGAAGCGAATAATGCAGAAACAACGTTTAAATTATAAAACAATGAGAAATGAACAGGTGTTACATCAGCCATGTCAAAACTTGAAAAAAATTAAACAATCGAAGACAGGAATTACTACCTTCTATACACAATCGAAACCCACGAAGAATAAAGATATAATTGCATATTTTTGTATCCGTGTCCGTCGTGATATTTCAAGCCGATCGTCATCCTTGGTTTCCAGGGTATACAACAAAAAGACCTGATAAAGACACTCAGCAATCTTGACACATTCAGGAAACAACTTAGAATAATCAAGAACGTGTACTGGCAGCAAACTGCCTGCATTCGAGCAAGAAACGAGTTCAGCAGATATATATGGATAAGAATGAATGTACGACAACGATGTGTCTTCTAAGCAGATCAATTCAACCCATGCAGCGAAACACTTCTGAGAGCTCTAAAAGACCTGTCAGGAATCATCATTGGCATCCGCTATCTAAACAATATAAGATACGCAGATGATACGGTGCTGATAGTAATATACTTCTTCTTCTATATGTCTTGTTCCTGCAAGACGTAGGCGATCATGGCCTTCCACATCTTCCTAAACCTTGCCACAATACTCCTACTATTATCCAACCATACCCTGCTCCACTGTCCATCTGCTCTACCGTCCGTCAAGTATGTCATGCGTTGATTCCACTTGTCTCTCTTCTCTTCTATCCGAGCCGTGAGCGTCAGGTTATTCAAGTCCTCCTTCCTCATTACATGTCCCAAAAACTTCATCTTGCTTTTTCTGATGTTAAGTATCAGTTTTCTTTTTTTGTGTCTATCCTCTCCAAAACTTTGTTCTTGCTCACATGTTGTGTCCTTGGTAACCTCAGAATTGTTTTGCTGCATAGGTTGAATTCTGAGAGCTCTAAAAGTCCTGTTAGGATTGATCATTGGCATCCGGAAATATGAGTACAGCATTGTGGAAGTATGAGTACAGCGAACAGTTGTGGATGTTAAATAAGGATGTAGTTAAGGAGAGCCTGGCAAAGTCCTGCCGGAAGTCCGTTATTGTCTCCAGCATGCCTCTATGAGCCGGGGATCGGACTCCCTTAAAGGGACAAGGGGTGATAACTTTTGACCCATTTTTATGGTGGTCCTAATAAATACAAAAAAGACAAAACCTCCTACAGGAAAGCGGAAAGATTTCAGCAACCGAAATGTGCTTCTACAGAAGCACGCTGAGGTTACCAAGGACACAACATGTGAGCAACCACAAAGTTTTGGAGAGGATAGGCACAAAAAAGAAAACTGATATTTAACATCAGAAAAAGCAAGATGAAGTTTTTGGGACATGTAAATACCCTTGGGAAAGGTATTAATCCGTCTCTTCCTTCCAGTTATGGGTAAAATAGCAGGACAGACTGGGTTCTATAGCCTTGGTCGGCAACCAGTCTACCGCAGAAAGCAATGGCAACCTACTGCGGGATAATCTTCTGCCCAGTCAGTCATGTCTCTTTCGAGACATGATCGCCCAAGCGTGTTTCACGTATGGCACTTAACTGACTGAATGAGGAAGGAGGACTTGAATAACCTGATGCTCACGGCATGGATAGAAGAGAAGAGAGACAAGTGGAATCAACGCATGACATACTTGATGGACGGTAGAGCAGATGGATAGTGGAGCAGGGTATAGTTGGATAATAGTAGGAGTATTGTGGCAAGGTTTAGGAAGATGTGGAAGGCCATGATCGCCTACGTTTTGCAGGAACAAGACGTATAGAAGAAGAAGTATATTACGACCCCCCAAGTGTGACTGATATATATATATTGAAAAAAAACACATAAAATATAAGAGGGGGTGTACACATACAATTCCACAAGAGTGTTTAAAAGTGAAAAAATGTTACACCAATAGACACACCAGCAATTGTAAGGAGCATAAAAACCGCTCTTTCTGTCTGCACAGGCTCGGCTGTTGAATTTTCAAGCAAATTGCTTCCAAAATACGTAGATGATGTGATTTATTGATATCCTTATATATATATATATATATATATATATATATATATATATATATATAAGGATATCAATAAATATACATATTCTCATATACTTTAAGTTCAAAGAGTATAATTAAAAAATAAAAAATAGCATCCCGGGTGAAAGGTCACAATAAGCACCTGATCATTGCATAGGGCATGAAACACTGTGTCAACGAAGGATATGATATGTATATAGCCGCACTGAAGAGCCGTGATATCGCGAAACTGACCTGCCTGTGGATGTGTTATATATACATAGTTTTTCTGTATGCAGATGTGTGTTGTAGTGTAAGTGGTATCGACTCGAGATTTTAAATCAAAGATCTGTTGTGGCCAGTTAGGTCGAGGAAGAAAGACACGAAAAGAAGAAGGTAGGTTGAACCAGTGTATTAGAATAACACAACATATATACAAAATAAGTGTGTTATTAGTCATCAGATAGAAGTGTCCATTCGAACTGCGTCTTGATTGCCTCCCATAAGAAGTCTTACAGGTTAGTATTTATGAAGGAGGAAGAGTTCATTCCAATGTAGACAGGGCACTGTAACAAGAGCTGAATTCGAATTATTGTTTAATTCGTTGTATTCAATTTCACGCAAATGCCCTTGGAAGTAATCCTCTTTTTCTCAACCGAGAACAGATAGGTTTCTTTAGACTTGGTTTGAAACCAGTCTACCGGAGAAACGAATAGCAACGTAATGCGGGGAAATCTTCTGCCTACTCAGTCAAGTATCGAAAGAGACATGATCGCCCAAGCCATATCACGTATAGTACTTAACTGACTGGCTGATAATTGTAATGTTAAAGTGCTCAATATCAGTGCTAGAGCAAATGAGATTATAAAAGTGGATAGTGAAGTTAACACCCAGATCTGATAGTTTGTTTGGAAAGCGCTTGGAAAGTCAAAAATTATAGAACATTTTTATATTTCTTATCTCCAGCAAAAAATCAAAATTCAAAAATTAATAAAATCTTCCTTTTCGGTCAATTTAACGAAACATATATATATATATATATATATATATATATATATATACAAATGAATAAGGAGCGGAGCAATGAATATTTATTATAAATTATGCTTACAAAAGTGTACATTTAGTTTATAATATATATATATATATATATATATACATACATATTTGTCGTCCACATACAAGCCAGTTTTGCTGTATCACAGATCATCAGTGTGGCTAGTCACATCAACTTGCTTCTAACCGGGATCGAAACTCGACCGATTTGGTGTCAGTTTCAGTCGCTGTTCCCTAAGCTATAGGCGCATTGAATCAGTGAAAGGAAAATTTTAACGTGTTGTATATAAGCAGTGTATACACACGCCAGTCACCGAAAGAACTCAATTCATTTCTGAAGAGTCACGCTTATAGCAGAAGTGGAAAGTGTTTTAAAATTTTCTTCTCTAGAGAACTCAATCGTAATGAGAGCATATATATACAGGATGTCCATAAAATTCATGTGCAATTTATAACTTTATTTTTTTTGTGCAATACACACGGACTTTATGAACGCTCTTTATATACATGTTTGTTGCTGCTTCAAACATGTATCATGTATGTATGTATCGATGTATGGATGTAGAGACACAAAGAGTGATAATATCTTTCAAAGTTCAAAGTGTAAAAACAAATATATTTTATTACTGCCTTGGCGTTCAACCATTTACAGGAGATTGATCTGCCCATACGATCATTTACCCAGCTTCGGAGAGGAAGTTACTACCCTATTTTCTGGGTGGGTGGCTATACACCATATTTTGTTTTTTCTTTCTTTTTTTTAATTGAGCCGACTTTTCTTTATTAGGATAACGGAAAATATTAAAGAAAACTGGAGGAAGATGTTTAAAAAAATGGTTTCCTCAATATATTTCTAAATGCTTCAATGATTCCAAGGTCTTTAACTCTTTCTCTTGCGGTGAGGTCCGGAAGCGCCACTACATCCTTTGCGCAAGGCAAGACTAGAAAAACCACCCGAGCGTGATGTCATTCAAGCATGTCGTTTCCGACGATCTTTAGCAAAAACGTACCTTGGGTATTCTTTCATTATCACACCTGGGTTTTTCTTTAAACTGAAGGTTAACGCAAGTTCACGAATCATCGTAAAATTATAACCAACGCAGTACTTCCGTTTATCGTGCATTTTAACCTTCGATTGGTAGCTCCCAAAATATCAAATGTTGCAACCAGTTTCATTGTTTGGGCGTAGGATGTAACTGTCACACAAGTACACGATAGATAAGTTCTTAAAAGGCTGATATTAGAATATTACAAAACGTTACATGAAACCAGCGCCTGCACATGTAGAAAAATGAATTGATTAGATACATAAAAATAGAAATGAACAAAAATGAAGGAAGGATATGTCGTCTTTTCAGCGTTTATTTTATGTGCCGTGTTCCTTCAGGACATAAAGTGATCATGGCCCTCCACATATCCCGCTATAATAAGTTTTGTCTTTTTACTATTTCTCCCAAATCCTGTTCTACTCTCCATTTTCATTGTTCCCGCTTCGTAATAATATTTCTCTTTTTTTTTCCTTCTTTTTTTTCCTTCCTTTTTTTTCCTTCTTTTGTTTTTCCTTCTTTTTTTTTTTCCTTTTTTTTTTTGGTCCTTGGTACGACGGTAAACTGCATCCTCACAACCTCTGATTGGGAAGTTGTGAGGAGCACGGAATCACCTCTCAATTGCTGTTGTTCCCAGGTCCACTCTGATCCGAAGTGGTCGTACTTTTTGGGTTCCAGCTATAGGCAAATAGTTAACGCCACAAACTGAGGTCAAAACACTATGAAAGTATAAAAACATACTTTTATAGAAAAAATGCATTTTTGTAGGCAAATTGTTACTATAACACATTTATGAATGAAAAATAAGTTATTGCCATAATACTTCTTTGAAGAAAAAACAATATTGCCAGCAATACATTTTAAATACGAAACTTGAAGATATCTTCAGTTTTCTAAAATAAAAATTTAATAAAAATCTGGCTAAATCTATATTATAAACGAAAATTTTTGTAAAAAAAACCCTTAAAACCTTCCAGGGTTTTGGCATTAAATAACCCACACAGGTTGATATGCCATTAAACAAAACTCAAACTCAAACTCAATCTGACTAAATCAACTTTCTCACTATAACCGAACATTGCAAAAATACCTTAAAACCCCACCTTTTTGACATTAAATAAGCCACAGAGGTTGATATGCCATTAAGTAAGACTCAAACTCAAACTCAATCTGACTAAATCAACTTTCTCACTATAACCGAACATTGCAAAAATACCTTAAAACCCCACCTTTTTGACATTAAATAACCCACACAGGTTGATATGCCATTAAGTAAGACTCAAACTCAAACTCAATCTGACTAAATCAATTTTCTCACTATAACCGAACATTACAAAAATACATTAAAACCCCACCTTTTTGGCATTAAATAACCCACAGAGGTTGATATGCCATTAAGTAAGACTCAAAGTCAAACTCAATCTGACTAAATCAACTTTCTCACTATAACCGAACATTACAAAAATACCTTAAAACACCACCTTTTTGGCATTAAATAACCCACACAGGTTGATATGCCATTAAGTAAGACTCAAAGTCAAACTCAATCTGACTAAATCAACTTTCTCACTATAACCGAACATTACAAAAATACCTTAAAACACCACCTTTTTGGCATTAAATAACCCACACAGGTTGATATGCCATTAAGTAAGACTCAAACTCAAACTCAATCTGACTAAATCAATTTTCTCACTATAACCGAACATTACAAAAATACATTAAAACCCCACCTTTTTGGCATTAAATAACCCACAGAGGTTGATATGCCATTAAGTAAGACTCAAAGTCAAACTCAATCTGACTAAATCAACTTTCTCACTATAACCGAACATTACAAAAATACCTTAAAACACCACCTTTTTGGCATTAAATAACCCACACAGGTTGATATGCCATTAAGTAAGACTCAAAGTCAAACTCAATCTGACTAAATCAACTTTCTCACTATAACCGAACATTACAAAAATACCTTAAAACACCACCTTTTTGGCATTAAATAACCCACACAGGTTGATATGCCATTAAGTAAGACTCAAACTCAAACTCAATCTGACTAAATCAATTTTCTCACTATAACCGAACATTACAAAAATACATTAAAACCCCACCTTTTTGGCATTAAATAACCCACAGAGGTTGATATGCCATTAAGTAAGACTCAAACTCAATCTGACTAAATCAATTTTCTCACTATAACCGAACATTACAAAAATACCTTAAAACACCACCTTTTTGGCATTAAATAACCCACAGAGGTTGATATGCCATTAAGTAAGACTCAAACTCAAACTCAATCTTCTTTTTACATTCAGTAACCCCTTGTGTCCTCAAGGCTTTACTGCCTTGCACAGTGTGTTATGATTAGAAAAATAACTCACAAAATGTTGATAAGCCCTCCTATGTTGTATGTTACAAGCTGTTTCCCTCTGTCCTTTTTCCCCAGTCTGTCCTCTGTGTATCAGGTTTTTCCAAGCCCTCTTTCCTCATTATGTGTCCCAGAAATCTCAAATGCTTCTTCCAGATGTTAAGTATAAGTTTTCCATTTTATATAAAACCTCGTTTTTGCTCGCATATTCAGTCCATAAAAACCTCATGGGAACCGCACAAAATAAAGGAACAACCAGCATTGGAGATAGAAAAATAAGTATATTAAACGTAAAGATATAAACTTGAACGCCGGTTAGTAATCCAGGAATACAGTTAGTACGAAGTATATATACAACTCTTTAAAGTGAAGCCGTGGTATGTTTAGTAAGTCGACGTCGGAAGCTGACGGGTGCTGTATAATAATATTCTGGCTGAGTGGAGCTGATGACGGACATGAAAACAGTGGAAGTCATCCAGAAGGGGTTCCTTAAACGAGAGTAAAGAAAAAAACTGCTGATCCAGACCCATATATAGGGAGTGTTCTAATTACACGAGTCTTGCCTCTTCCGCTTCTTTCCACTGGGTCATGTACCAGTGAGGATAGGTTGGATCCTGTGACGCGATTTAAAGAGTTGTGAGTTTGATAACTGGCTGTAGAAGACGTAAACAAAAGCTTAGAGTGTTGAGTTAAAGGGAGATAAATACTGAGATATCTGGGAGAGAAATAAATTGTGGAACTAGAACAATCAAACCCCGTGAAAGTAATGAAAGGTTCATTTGTAAATTCCAGTTACCTGAAAATGTTGAAATGTACAGCGGCCGAAACGTTGTGAATATAACAAAAAAGATGAGAAGAGTATTCCGAACAAATAGTAAATATGTAAATAGTATATATATATATATATATATATATATATATATATATATATATATATATATATATATCATTCATACACGCAGTAAAAATAACCTTCAGATATTGTAGGCCATCTACATTAAATCAAAACAACCCACACTTAACAAAATCACGTTTTAATTTGTTCATAGCTCATTACATTCCATTTAGACATATGGTTCTGTTAACATTTCGGTCACTCACACGGTGTGACGCCATAGAACAGCATTACAAATTTGCGAACTGCGTCTGCTATTCGGTGACTGTTATCGTTGCATAGCAATAATTTATGTCAACACAAGATAAAATCATCTTTGATAGTGGATGTCTTTATGTTAACGTCCCCGTACCCTCTCTGAAGATGGCTCATGTAAGCCAAAAGCTTAGAACCAGCATAATAAAAAATTATCCAAATGTTGGATAGTTTTTCTTTATTTTCACTTGAAATTAAAGCCAAAATATGATGTTTAGAGTGATTCATGATTGAACATAATAGACATTCATTGTCTGTTATTTTTAACAATATATGTTTAGAAAACTATCTGCTGCCTCGATACACTATATATATATACATATAAGTAAAAAACAAGACCTGTGAAAATATATAGCATTGAATTATAAGGGTGCTTAATGCAAAATTACTGATTTTCACTAGTTAACTGATAGGGAGGCAAGAAATTGTGGATAATCTTATTAGGGAAAAAGTCCAGAATACTGCTGAAACTATTGCTGATATGAACGTGTCATTTTAAACGAAACTTCCATATATATATATATATATATACTAGCAGCAAAGCCCGGCGTTGCTCGGGTGTAATGAAAGCTTTAAAATTAATCCATGCTCCTGGAGCTCAGACTCTTTGGACGTTGGCACGAAAGACAAAAAAGCAATAGTTGCTTCCAGTTAAAGCGAAACCGTAGACTGAAAGAAAAATGAATGAATGTAAGTCAAATTTTGATTTCCTGGTATCGATTTATATACATATATATATATATATATATATATATATATATATATATATATATATATATATTATCGATTTTCTGCATTATTGTAAGAACTGCAACCTTGAAACTTCTGAATATCGTTTCTTATGTCTTTTTCTGTGAGTGTATCAAATTTGAGTAAAATCGGACCACTCCATCTATAACCCGATTTTTTCGATTATCAATTTTCGATATTTATCGGGGGTACCTCGACACAAAACCTAGCTAAGAACACTCGCAGACGCTTATAGTACAACTGTATAAATTTTCAAGAAAATCAGTTCAGCCGTTTCGGAGTCTATAGGTAACGGATACACACACACACACACACTAACACACACACACACACACACACACAAAGTTCCATTTATAAATAAGTTTATATATACATATATATATATATATATGGGGGGTATGTGTGTGTGTATGTGTGCAAAACTGATGAAAAGCGTCTTTAATTTAACATGTTTCAGTTTATTAAACTTCTTCAGAGATTTGTTTAAAAGACACGAACTTAAAACTTTTTTCGAAAATTAAAAAAGTGATTTTAAAAAATTGTTTCTTTCACACTCAGTAATACTCTGCGTCTTTTGGTCTATTATAATTTAAAAATATTATGTCAGTAAAACAAAATAAGCATAGATTTAAGAAATTATGGATAATTTCACAAGGGAAAAATCCAGAATGCTGCTGAAACTAACGGGCTTTGAGTCCAAGCTATGTGGTGGGTTGACTGGTTTCATTTTGTACTCTCCACTCCCAGGCAGTCTTCTTGTTCTCCTCTCGTTGACACATATCAACGCAACCACCAACGTCAGTCGGCATTTATTTTCTCATCATTTAATCTGTGCGTAACAGGTCCCCAGGTGATAAGGGTAAAGTTTGGACGGATTGTGCCGGATATGGGCATAGAAAGGGATCGTTTTGTTGGAGTGGGGAGCTCAGTTAGAGTCAGGTTTCTGGATAACCAAGGTGGACTGGGTGCGTGGAAATGAGAGAGGAGTGTCAGGTTAGAAAAGGCGGAATAATCAAAAATTATATATGCATCATAAATTAGGAGTGTGCAGAAGTTTGTGGGGAAAAATCGGCTCCTGTTTTCTACTTTGGCTCAGTCTCTAGTTTTCAGACAAAGAGAAGTTTTGTAAGCACAAAAACACACACTCGTATAAACACATATGCACACACACACACACACACACACACACACACACACACACACACACACACACATATATATATATAATTAACATGCATTAATGTATATATATATATGTATATATATATATATATATATATATATATACATTAATGAATGTTAATTATATATATATATATAATTATATATATAATATTGTAATTTTCTTTCTTAATTTAATGGTAATGCTGTTAAGCTTATCAGAGAATATGAAAAAATTTACATAAAATAAATAGAGAAAACTTGTCTGTTATTTAATGAAGCATGCATTAATAAAAAAATGCTGCCTAAATACACACAATTTATATACATATATATTGGATATTTAGGCAGCAAACACTCTTTTATGCAGGTTTCATAAACCTGACTAAACCTGAATATAACAAAAACATCATAAGAGTAAATGAAAAATTATATAAAAAATCTAATGATAATAACTTGTCTGTCATTTAAATGAAACTTCTACACACACACACACACACACACACACACACACACATATATATATATATATATTTTATTTTTTTTTAATCATATCACCCCGAGCAAGGCGGTAACGCCACTGATGTGCAGGGGGCTACGTAATAGTGAAAAGATTGGGAGAGAGAAAGCCGGAAACCACATCCTAAACAGGGAACAAGGGATGAGCCTCTTAACCTGTTTAATAGACGTGGGTAGAGTGTGAACCGGGCGATAGATAGATCTATCTACTCCAACTGAAAAAAAAAACAAACATAAATATTAATAGTAATATTTGTGGGGGGAAAGTAAGGGGGTGAGCGAGAAAGAGGAATTTTTTTTTTGTTAAAATGACAAGTTTTTCTAAACGGCATCAGTTACCTCGATCTCCTTTGCCGTTGTAAGATTTGAACTTAGCTAAGATATTCCAGGTAATGATTTGGATCTTATTATTGTTTTTTAATTTCCAATAATATATGGATAAAGCAGTGCTTTTTGGTGTATTTGCTGTTTAAAGACAACATGTGATTATTAAACCTCATCTTCCACCTGTTAGAAGGGCTTCCAAAGAAAAAGTTATTATCTTCTGAATTAATTTGAGCTCTATAAACAATACTTTTGGACATACATTGGTCATTCAATGGACAGGTTTTATTTTTTCGGATGAGTGTGTGTGTGTGTGTGTGTGTGTGTGTGTGTGTGTGTGTGTGTGTGTGTGTGTGTGCATAAGGGAAGAACAGGTAGAAAAAGTGTCTTTAATTTAACATGTTTCAGTTTATTAGGCTTCTTCAGAGATTTGTTTACAAGGCACGAACTTAAAATCTTTCCGAAAATTAAAAAAAATGATTTAAAAAAATAACGAAGAAACGGTATACTGGAATGTTGATTAGGGCTTGAAACACTTGGTTAGATACGTGTTACGTGTAATAAAACATGAGCCGTTCTAAGCTTAGAACCAAATTAATAAAAATTATCCAAATGTTGGAAAAATTGTCTATATTTTCAACTGAAATTAAAGCCAAAATACGACGTTTAGAACGGCTCAAGATTAAACATAATAGACATTCATTGTCTCCATATATTTAACAGTATATGCTTAGAAAAAAAAAATATATATATACATATATATATATATATATATATATATATATATATATATATACTCTGTGGCGAACTGCGGCAAGAAGTGGCTTGTCAACTTCAATTCATCTAAGACCAAGCTGTTGTCTGTCAACCATTACAGGCAACCTCTCCTGCCTCCCATAAGCATGGACCAAGCGATTCTCCCTGAGAGTAATACACTACGCCTCCTCGGACTTACCCTGTTCTCAGACCTCAAATGGAAGCACTATATTGAATCCATAGCAAAATCTACTGCTAAGAAGGTTGGGTCACTATGTCGATCCAGAATGTTTTTTCCACCTGAATCCATCCTGCATATATACAAGTCACCCATCCGTCCGTGCATGGAGTACTGCTACCATTTATGGTCAGGTGCCCCTGCCGATCTCCTCGGTGTTCTTGACAAGCTCCAAAGGAGAGTCTGTAATGTGATAGGTACTGATCTGGCGACTCGACTGCAGCCACTTCCCCATCGTCGAAATGTGGCCTCCCTCTGTCTCTTCTATAAATACTTTCATGGCTTCTGCTCGGATTAGCTTGTCACTGATGCCTCCTCAACAGGTGTTTACTCGTGCAACCAGACTGGCAACTGGGTCCCACCCATTCACAGTCAGGATAGCCAAATGCAGACGACACTTCTACTCCTGCAGCTTCTTCTCTCGCACTTCCCGCCTGTGGAACTCGCTCCCGTATTCTTGCTTTCCTGACGGCTACAACCTCCAGAAATTTAAATGCAAAGTCAATACTCATCTACTAACCACTGGACTCTAGCTCTCTCCCCACCTCTGTATAACCTTCCCTTTCTCTCCACCTATGTATCTGTCATCGCACCTGCTTTCTATTGTTCCTTTCTAACTAGTTTGTACTCCTCACTCTTTTCTAATTAATCTTTTTACATTTATGTAACCCCCTGCACATCAGTGGCGTTTCCGCCTTGCTCGGGGTGAAATGATTAAGAAAATATATATATATATGAGACGGTTATTTTTCTTATTGTTAATTCGAATGGATTAGCAAAACTTTCTTTATACTTTAGTCTTGTAATTATTTCAATTTCTGTTTTTTTTTTAATCTGCTACTTTTTTCTTTTGCTTCTCATACAATCCACACCTCTTGGCACCACCAATTGTTGCGCCGAGATGAAAATAGGACTGTAAGTGAATCTACAGAAGTAGCAGAGTGATCACCTCAGAAGAACGATTGGAAATAAATGTTTTCGGGCAGCGAAACCAAAATCCATGGCACCTCTTCCTGTCTGACAAGATGGCCACGTTCGGCATTTGTCCAGGTTAAGCCGAAATACCGAATTAAATCGGATTTATTTCATGTCAGTGTCTAATTGATCTGCTTTCAATATCACTATGTGGTTAATCACTGGGTGGCGATGAATAATCTTAAATGCTTACGATGGAAATCTGTCTTTTTGCCCGTCTATCCATGAAGGATTGGTTGAAGAGCTACAAGGAAGGATGAAAAGAAGGAAGGAGGCATGGAGGGAGGAAGGAAGGAAAACAGCGGAAGACGGGAAGGCGAGGTAAAAGGGCTTCTAAGGAGAAAGAATGAATAAAATAGAAAAGGAAATGTTGAAGAATGGGGAAATAGACGGGGAGATTATAGGAAAGAGTTTTACCTTAGTGGAAAAAGAAAGAAAAGATACGTAATCATGAAAGAAAGAAAGAAAGAAAGAAAGAAAGAAAGAGGTATAATTATACCTCGTTCTTTCTTTCTTAGAAAAAATAGAATGTCAAAAAAAGTGAATTTAAAGATAGAAAAAAAAAAAGAATATATATATATATATATATATATATATAAGGAAATATAATTGACTTGATAAAAGAAAGAAAGAAAAAACGAAAAATAAAAGACAGAAATACATTTAAAGGAACGAAGGAAGGAAGGAAAAAAGCAGAAAAGAAGGCAGGAACGAAGAGAAAAATCGTAAACAGAGAAAGAATGAAAAGTAATCTATACAAAAAAGAAATAAAAAAGAGAGAAAAAAGGAAAGGAGAAAAGACAGAAAGAAAGAAACGAGTGTAAAAAATACGAAGTAGCAGGAAAAAAAGAAGGACGTAAAATTGTCTATAAAAAAAGAATCAAAAATATATTTTTTGAAAAAAAAAAGAAAGGTAAAAGAGAAAAAAATGGCTCTCAAGAGAGAATGAAGGATATTTTAAATAAGCAAAAAGATAGAAATGAATAAACAAACATACAAATATATTTGACATCAAGAAAAAAATCAAAACTATAATTGGCCTAAAAAAGCGATACAAAAAGAGAAAGGAGGATAGAAAGAAAAAAAGACCTGGTTTGAAAAAAGAAAGAAACAAACAAAAAAGAAGTGAAGTAAAATAGAAAGAATGGAAGACATTGTATAAAAAAAGAAAAAGAAGAGAAAAGAATATAGAACGAAAGGAAGACTTAGTTCAGTGAAGAAAGAAAGAAAGAAAGAAAGAAAGTAAGAAAGAAAGAAAGAAGATAAACGAAGATAGAAACTTAAGAAGAATTTGTTTATAGAAAGAAAGAAACAAACAAAAAGATAAAAGAAAACAGAAAGAAAAGCTTTATTTAAAGAAAGAAAGAAAGAAAGAAAGAAAGAAAGAAAGAAAGAAAGAAAGATGGACTTGTTTAAAGACTGAAAGAAAATATGCACTAAATTATGAAAGAAAAAACTGAGGCGGAACATAGGAAACATGGAATACATTGTTTACAAATAGAAAATAGAAAAAGAAGACAAGAAAGAGAGAAGAAAGAAAGAAAGAAAGATTTTACTTCATGAATGAAAGAAATTATGAAAGGAAAAAAAGATTTTGCTTAATGAATGAAAGAAATTATGAAAGGAAAAAATTGCCTCAGTGAAAAAGAAATAAGTAAAGACAAAACGAACTTACCCAAAGAAAAGAAAGAAAAATAAATGGAAGAAGTGAATTTAAAAAGAAAAAAAGAAAAAATGAAATATCATTGACTTAAGAAAGAAAGAATAAATGAATAAAATTAGTTTTAAAGAAATAATTGGAAGTAAAATAAAAGAAATCAGTGAAAAAAAAAAAAAAAAAAAACAAGGATAAAAGACCGACAGCATAAAATGGCCAAAAAACGAAACTATATATGAAATCCACGGATAAAGAAATAAAAGAAATTCTCTAAATCCACATTTTATCATAGATTCAAACAAACGAAAGCTCTAAATAGAATGTTTAACAAATAAATTATGACCTTCAACCTTCAACTCTGACGTCACCGTAAGACTACCCGCTTCTCCCAATATATCCCGACACACTCCCACTGAACCTTAAATCCGCAGAATCCTTTCACTGTCTATTCTCACTACCAATGTAACATGAGCTTTGAAAGCCGTTTCTCGTCCACACGCCTCCTTTACCTCAGCCATCTTACGAAAACTGCCACCAAACCACTCTACGCCTCATACATTCAGTTTTTCCCCGCCCTAACCCAGAGTTGCGTTCTACACGTGTCACTTATGTGAGTCACGAAGGGTCCCGGACATCGCATTCCGAAAGACGGCGATGCTGAAATTCGAACACACGGGCCTCTATTCCTGTGCAAGGGGCAGTTGTCAGAATTGTCAACCCTCTTCCGAAGAGTGCTTTCGAATTTCATCAGACATTATACGTGTTCAACCTGACAGACGTGTCGATCTGGAGAAAGGCTGCCTTAACGAATTCTAAAATATTCGGCGTCGTCTGTCCTGGAAGTTTCTTTTAAGAAACTGATTGATATCACCAAAATTTAACCAAGTCTCCCATGTCAATTTTATCTGAGAAATCATACGTATAACAAACCTATTTTGTTACTTGCATTAATTCCAGATAAGCGAAAAGAGTTTCCATCTCACAAAATAGCGAAAATATGTTATATAGAATATAAAGTAGGTACCACCATTGACTCATTGAAAAATGAACATACAATGATGAAAAAAAAATGCCCCGAAGCTAATTAAAAACATTTGTATCGTCAAAATTGTTGTTATAATAAAAATGACAGTCTAAAAAATTGTTTTAATATTAAATCATATTATTTTATCTAGGTACATCCACTCATTCTCGATACCTAACGTTTAAATTGAATTTTTAAAAAAATCTTGCAATTTTTTTATTTTAGTTTTAATTGAAAGCTAAGTTATTAAATTTACTATTTCCAGTAAGCAAAATACTCTGGTGTATTTCAAACATAAAGTATATATATTGGAACCTACAATTTGTAAATTTAATTTTTTTTCAATTTTTCATTTTTCAGCGATCGACACATTTTTAAACAAAAGTTACTTCTTGGTTTTAAAAACTTGCAAACTAAAATATATATCTGTGACAAGCTCTTTTTTGGAGGGGGGAATAATCAGATTTAAAGTTAAATTAGTCGGATTTGCACAAGGTATTATTTGTTTATAGCATGAAATTTAGAATAAAAGTATTTTTTAACCATCGAGGTGCAAACTGAGCAATGAGCGAATGATCGTCAAATGACAGCCAGATATCAAATGATAGCTATGGTTGACCAGAATTGATATAATTGTCCAAATGTTTTCTTGTTTGAGGAAGAAAGTGTGAAACACGTTACCTTTTATTACAACATAGAAAATACCGTATTTAAAAAAAACTTCCTATGCATAACCAAAAAAACAAAAAAATTAAAAAATCAAATAATTGTTGGATTTTAACAAAACTTTCAGGACTTATTCTCAAATTAATGAAATTATTGAACTTATATACCAGCTATTGAACTCACAAGCGTTGATTAGATCCAGAGACTTGATTCAAAGAGTTGTGAATTAAATAACTAGCTACAGCAATGGTGAACAAATAACTTGAGTTAAATGGAGATAACTAAGACACCCTGAAGTAGCATGACTCATGGAACGAGAACAATATGCCTCGGTGATCGGAATAAAGGCTGCGGTTCGAAATTCCAATCACCTGAAGAAGGACGGAGCGTACAAGGCTGAAACATCGTGTATATGGCAATAAAGATGAGGACAACTGTCGGAACAATTTAAATAATATGAACTTTATAGTATTAAGAATAGAAACATTTCTCGATGAATAACGAATTTTTAACAGAAATGTTTTCAAATTTTTGTAATGTTAATTATAATATTTTATAAAATTTTAAATATTTCAAAATTGTGTCTTAGTCTGCAACTTTAACTAATATTTGTTTCTAAACTGTGTTGCTAAAAATAGTGTAAATTTTCTTCTTGCTTCAAATGTAACGATTGAAAAATTGCTTAGTGTTCATTAGAACGTGAAAATTGTCCAAAATGGATTTTTTTTTATGTTGTAATGTCATGGTCAGGCACGTGTTAAAGCATGATAAAAAGTTCTTTTTATAAACATTTTAGAACATTACTACAGAATTCATAGCTGATTTTATCAATTGACGGCGTGATTTTTTAAATGAATATTGCCTCGGTGATCTGTAGTTTTCTATTGTTGTTTTCTTGGTGTAGGATAATTGTGTTATCGATAATTATTTTTTATGTGAATGTAGACAGGAGTATTGTGGTATATGTCTACAAATAGACGAATGATCGGATAATGTATCTCCAACAAAGAAAACAACAAAAAAAAAAAAAAACAAATACATATGTTAGATTTACAACAACTACATAAACTAGACGTCTTACATTACACATGTCTGACCATTTAGATTTCAGCATTGAATGATTCATAGAAATGTTGATATGCCGCTAAACAAAAAAATAAATCAATCAATAAACATCTCATCTTTTGTAGCACTTAGCAATGTTTATCTTTCTAACATCCCTCCTTTGAAAAGGTTCTGACATCTCCTGATCCAAACTCGTAAGGGAAGTGTCTTACTGCCTCTCCGGTTCAATTTGCTTTCGATATGTTCTGTGAGTGTCAAATTTTCCAAACCGTCCTTTCATAATATGTTTCCATGACTTATTTTCCTACGTGTCCAAGAAATTAACAACTGTCTTTCTGATTCTGAGCATCCGTACAATATAAGTTTCGTTGCGGATGTACGTTATGGTGCAGTGGATATCGGCTCGGAACAAAAATCGCAGAGTCGAGTTCAAATTTCAGATGAATTCGTTGCATTCACTTACGCGTAAATAACCTTGGAAAAAGTATTAATCCGACTTTCTCCCTCTAGCTTTTGGGTAAATAGCAGAACAGATTGGGTTCTATAGTCTTGGCTGGCAACCAGTCTCCCACAGAAAGTAATTGCAAACTAATGCAGGAAAATCTTCTACCCAGTCAATCATGTTTCTTTCAAGATATGGTCACGTATGTCACTTAGTTGACTGACTGATGAATTTCCTTACGTCTTCCTTACAGACATATTCAGACCGGAATATTCTTTGTATCATTCGAGAGAGGCACATTTTTGTTACCTTCAGAAATCTATTCCTCTGTGAAGAGATTATTGGCTCTCATATCGGAGGATTGATATTGCGAAGTAGTTCAGAATTATATTTTTTTGTTTCTAAAGATTCTAGGGATTCTAAAATGTATTTTAATCCTTTAAACCCATACTGCGTCATGCTGACGCAATACCACAAAATTATAAAACTAGAAATCACCAAAAAAAAAAAAACAATAATAATAAAAGTATCATGTTCCCTGATAGGATAAAAATTCAAAACCGAAACCATTTAGATCACTCACAAGGTAAAAACTATCAGTAAACGAGCTTTCAATTTCATCTCTTTCATTCTTGATAATAACTGAAGCCAATCAAAAATTTGCAGTCTTATCAAGAGTTAACATTGTAAAATTCCTATAACGTTAAGACATAATAAAAAAACTCATTCAATAACAAAAATATATTTGAAAATATCGATTTTCTTAAGCAAAACTAGTCTGAATGAAAAAGTGTGGCCCAGATACACGCAGTATATTTCATTCAGTAATGAATTTGAACACTCTTGGCTAAAGGCGTATGCTTACATTGTATATAACAGGCTAAAGTTCGCCTTCCTCTACCGAGCGCCCTTAAATCAGAGGTAGAATCGCCGACTGATATCAATTCTGTCGGGTTTCGATCCTGGTTAGAAGCAAACGGGATGTCTAACCGTACTGATGAGCTGCAATACAGCGAAACAGATCTGCCCGCGACTATATATATATATATATAACTATATATATATATATATAAATTAAAAAAGGATTAATTCAATGAATTAAAATCATAGAATTATTCCTTTTTTAATTTATATTTGCTCTGTAATATTTTATTACATGTAACTCTCTTCCTGTATCATTTTTTAATATTAAAATAAAATTTTTAATATTAATTAGGATCGGGTTTTTGGAATTTACCTTCCTGCTTTTTTCGCTTGGATTAAAGTATCTGAATTAAAATATATATATATATATATATATATATATATATATATATATATATATATATATCACACGCACATGCACATGCACATTCAAACACACACACACACACACACACACACACACACACACACACACACACACATATGTGTTGGGGCGTGAGGGGTTTTAATCATTTCACCCCAAGCAAGGCAATAACGACTTTAAGAACAAGGAGTTACTGGGTGTTAGATAATATGAACAAAAATGCCATTAAGAGTAGAGAACCACAAAAAAAAAAAACAGATAATTAAAAAGACGGGTGATAACGATTGACACTACACTTAAATTTTTGAAAATTATAATTGATTGGGGAGAAAGAAGCCGGAAGAAAATTCCGTGACCGAATAGCGCGATAGAATAAACTGTTAGCATAGGACATACAGATGTATTTAGTCATTTCGAACTGTAAAATGAAGTCTTATATATATAGTTTTAAGGTATATATTTCTGACTAAAAGTGCTCAATATCGTCGTAGATATAGCGTACTTACACTACAGTTCAAAAGATAACAAGAACACATCTCACATATTTCCCCTAAAATTGTTCTTTATACATACAAAAATATATATCATTATTATTTCAGGATGTTGAAAAAACTTAATAAAAATAAGTACATCGTATATATATAAATATATATATATATATATATATATATATATATATATATATATATATATAAAGAGAGAGAGAGAGAGAGTACTGTGCAAAAGTATTAGGACAAGAACTATTTTATCTTTTATGAGGCATATTGACAGAAAATAAACAATTTAATTAAAGTACTTTTATTTGATTTACTCAACAAATACTTAACAAGAAATAAATACTTGTGTCAAAATAAATTTAATATTTAGTATAATAGCCTTTTGCTTTGATCACAGCCTTCATTCTGTCAGGCATTGAAATCACAAGCTTCTTCAATGTATCTAATAGGATCTCCTGCCAAGCAGCTTGGGTTTGTTCTAAAAGTGCATCTTGCAAAGTAACATTAGATTTATCAATTCGAGAGGGGGGAATAAGAAAAAAGTCAGTCACATCCAAGGTTAATAGAATAATGTGTAGTTTTAAAATAACCTGTTTAATAGAAAATAGGAAAAATTAAATATAACTTCCTTTTAATACATTTCTTTTACACCTACTTTTAAATAAACAACATTTATTAGCAATTTTCACCTCCTATTTGAATTTCAGTGAGGTTTTTAGGAAAATCACCCCTGTCCTAATATTTTTGCACACTACTGGTAGTTTGCAAATGTGTTAGGACGTGTTATTTTAGACTTTATTTTGATGCCTCATAAAAGATAAAATAGTTCTTTTCCACATACTTTTGCACATTACTGTATATATATTGTTGAGTTGTGATAATTTTTAGCGTCAAGGTTGTTGTATTTTACTGATAAAATGTATTTTAGCAAGCAGGGTTTTTTTTAAATTGTAAACTGCTCGATATTGGGGTGGAGATAAAGTCCTGATTACCATAAAGAGTCTGACACTTTAACCGTGCAGGTTCATGCCATTTCTTCAAAAGAGGCCAACACAATTCAGCAGACAGTATAAAGCAATTAAGTGAAAACCTATTCAAGCGTACACCAAAAAGTAATAAGCAATAATAAATAAAAATAAATCAAATAAATGCAAAATAAAGATGAAAATAACAAGGAAAAAGAAACAGTTAGAAAAATAAAATCAAGCAATCACAAATATGATAACTTCCACAAAGATCACACCATGCTCCATATAAACAAGAAAAATCCAGGATCCAGCGGCAAACCAGCCCTGATGAGATAGACATCATAATAAAGATATCCTCACGAAACTTCGGCATGAACCTGCTCAGTTGAAATGAAAGACACTTTGTGCTTATATATATATAGTCATCCGCAGACTGTCTTGTTTCGCTGTATCTCAGCTCATCAGTACAATTACATATCCGATTGATTCCAGCCGGGATTGAACTCAGAGAGTCTACCTCTAAGTTATCGATGCACCGTGAAGGTAAGCAGAACTTTTGCTCATGTTTTGACTGTTAAGTAGTAATTTATTTGTTTTGGTTTTAATAAAGGAGTGTTTATTCCAAGCTCTCATCACCCGCGTGCAACTAGAAATAAAACATTGTTGTCAAAAGATTTTTAAAATCTTCCTTGTACACTAACTTCAATGAAAATATATATATATATATATATATATATATATATATATATATATATATATATATATATACTGAGAGGAAATTTAAACGCATATTTAGTTTGTTATAAGTCAAGATTTATTTCGACAATGTAAATTTACTTACATTGTCTCGGTCAGACCGTGTTTTTTTTCAACAGTCTAAACGAAACAATACAAGTAAATTTACTTACTGTCGAAATAGACCTTGATTTGTAACCGGCTAAATATGCGTTGATTTTCCTCTCAATATTTTACAATTCTCTGAATAATACCCATGGAGCCCTCTATTTATATGTATTTAATAATTTATATTAATTGGATAAAGTCTTTTGGATAATCCTATCCTCCTTTTAGGTTTGCAAGTAAAAAGAAAAACCCCAGAAACATACAAAGTTAATTGTTTTATTTTCTTCTCATCCCACGTCTAATCTAAATTCTCTGTATGATTATTTCAGACAGTCATAACATTTATGAACTAGCAGTATAGCCCGGCGTTGCTCGGGTGTAATGAAAGCTCTAAAACTAATCCATGATCCTGGAGCTCAGATTCTTTGGACGTTGGCACGAAAGACTAAAAAGCAATAGTTGTTTCCAGTTAAAGCGAAACCGTAGACTGAAAGAAAAATGAATGAATTAAGTTAAATTTTTATTTCCTGGTATCAATATCAAATAAGTTTTTTTAATCGTAAACTGAATTTTGAAGGCTAAATAAGTCCACTGAGTAAATGTTATCATGGCTGAGATTAAGAACTACAATTATACCTATTTTGAGCCAAACCCAAATCAAAAACTAAAATAAAAGGGCTGAAAAACTGATTTTGATCAGACCCGGTAGGATATCGGGGTATCAATGTCCAATATCGGAGTCAAATAAGTCATCCAAGGATAGAACTGCAACCTTGAAACTTCTGAATATCGTTTTTTATGTCTTTGTCTATGAGTGTATCAAATGTGATTAAAATCGGACCACTCCTTCTATAACCCGATTTTTTCGATTATCGATTTTCTATACCTCAACACAAAACCTAGCTAAGAACACTCGCAGACGCTTATAGTACAACTGTGTAAATTTTCAAGAAAATCGATTCAGCCGTGTCGGAGTCTATAGGTAACGGATAAACACACACACACACACACACACACACACACACACACACACACACACACACACACAAAGCTCTATTTATAAATAAGTTTAGATTTAGAAAGATCAGCTCCTGTTAAAAAATTTATTTTTTCAAGTTAAATATATATTTGACAGTCATAAAAATACAAAAATAATTTCGTAGAATTACAACAACTACAGTAAGATGTGCGTTGTAAGCCGAGTTCAAATTGGAGCTGAATTCATTGCATTCACTTACACGCAAATACCCTTGGGAAAAGTATTAATCCGTCTATTCATTCCAGTTATGGGTTAAATAACAGGACAGACTGGGTTCTATAGCCTTGGTCGGCAAACAGTCTACCGCAGAAAGCAATGTCAACTTACTGCGGTATAATCTTCTGCTCAGTCAGTCATGTCTCTTTCGAGACATGATCGCCCAAGCGTGTATCACGTATGGCACTTAACTGACTGACACACCTATTTTTCTTCTTGTGTTTCTAAGCATTTTGCATTTTTGTTTCTTACAAGTTCGATTAGCGCGGAAAGTACTAACTTCTCAGGTTATCAACTGTTGAAACTTCTTATTTAAAACTATGTAAATGTCTCCAATTGCCTAAAGAGATTTTATCATCGGGGCATTTAATGTTAGACGACTTGTGATAAAAAAAAATAATAGGAGTCATTGGCTCCGGGTGTTGACAGTTATGACATTTTGTTTCATGTTTTCCCCAAGAAAAGAAAAATCAGGGAACTTGATATTATTGGTGGAGTTAGAAAGCAGAAGCAAATAGCTTTGGAAACAGTAAAAATAATGGAAATGTTTTTGCGATTAATACTAAAAGGAAGACAAAACTCTGTTAACATTCAAGGAACAACTACAATGAATTAAATGACTATTAATAAAATTCCACCATTCCCCTGAAAACTATTAGTATCTTAAAATACCCTGCATATTCAGGAAGACGGAGTTTCAAAGAGGATAAATAATATTTTTAAAACTGCTGAAGATGAGAAATCACACTGATTTGCAGAGCGTATTCTAGTCGCAGCGTCTCTGATTACGAGCCTGTATTATGCTGCGAAATTTAAATTCAAAAATTAAATCAATTTAAATCTTTTTTTTTCTGATTAATCGAACAAATGTATCGAAACAGGTACCAGCATTCAATGTTATTTCTAATATTGCAAAATATTACGTAAGCAATCTCTTATGTTGACGCCATCTTTAATTTTCCAAGGTTAGTGGAGTAGAATCTTGAAAGAGATGGGTAAGCAATTGTAAAATTAATTCTGTAAATTTCATAGGAGAGCTACCATCCACCTCCGAATATGAATGTTATATTCAAGGTATATGAAAAAATGGAATCTTAAATGTTATTCAGTCAGTGTTATACGTGATACAATTTTGGGTGATCGTCTCTCAAAAGGTATATGACAGACTAGGTCGCCATTAATTCCTGCAAGAGACTGGTCGCCAACCAAGGCTATAGAACACAATTTGTCCTGATATTTTACCCATAGCTGGAGGGAAGAGACGGATTAATACCTTTTTCAAGTGTATTTGCGCGTAAATGAACGCAACGAATTCAACTAGAATTCGAAATCGGCTCCTCGATTTCTTATTCTTTCTTATATATATATATATATATATATATATATATATAGTCATCCGAGATAGATAGATAGATAGATAGATAGATAGATAGATAGATAGATAGGGAGACAAAATAAACCCACCTAGCTCGGTAGGTAGATAGGGTTATGCCTGTTTAATTACCATTGTACTGGTATTAGATGTTTCTATAATCTATGAAATCCTGTTTTTGCAATGGATAATTCTGATTATAAGGCAGAAATATTCCCTTGCTACCACCCACTAATAATTGCCCTTCCCTCTGTCATCAGACAAATCTCGTGATATTCATAATTACATATGTACAACTATGTTTTTGTGAAGTATGCGCTGACTGTGTACATGCCTATTTGTCTATGGATTTTGAAGATAAACCTTTTTCAGTCATTTTCAAGGCAATAACAACAAATAAAAAAAGAAACATATAAACAAAAGATATGCGATTAGTAGCTTAAGGGCAATGGGTCAAAATGTGTCCTCGACACACACATAACCCGTGCTGCACTAAGCGGAAGTCTGTCACATTATGCAGATGAGGTCCTGTCGGCTCTGATAAAACGTCTTTGTATGCAAATATCGCATTTTTTATGTCGCCTGACCACAAATTTTCCTATTCGGTCTCAGAAAAGCATTTTATTTTGCTTCAGTAGTCTCACCGTTTTCATGTTTTCACGGTCTAAGATTTATTTTCACTTCTCTATATTTCTGAATCAGTCATTTAAGTGCCAGACTTGTGCGATCATGTCTCGAAGAGGTATGGCTGATCGGGAAAATTCTTTTTTTCCCGTAGTAGGTTACCATTACTTTCTGTGGTAGACTGGTTGCCAAACAAGGCTACAGAACAAATCTGTCCTGCTATTTAACCTATAGCTGGAGGAAGAAAAGACGGGTTAATACCTTTCCCAATGGTAAGTGAATGCCACGAATTCAACTGAACTTCGAACTAGGATATACGTTGTGGTGCAGTAGATATCGGCTCGAAACGAAAAATCGAAGAGCAGAGTTCAAATTCCAGTTGAAATCGTTGCATTCACTTACGCACAAATAAACTTTGGAAGGTATGAATCCATACTTTTCCCTTTTGAAATAAACAGTACAGATTGGGTTCTGTAGTCTTAGTTGGCAACCAGCTTACTGCAAAAATTAATGGCAACCTACTGCGGGAAAATCTTCTTCCCAGTCAGTGTGTATAATGTTTGGCATTTAATTGACTGAGTAACCACAAATTTTCCTATTCGATCTCAAAAATGGTTTCTCAGAAAAAATCTTTAATTTAGCTTCAGTAATTTCGCCGTCTTCATGCTGTAAGATCTATTTTTACTTGAGGTTTTATTCTATTTATTAGGTATGATATCATCTGGAAGAGACATGACTCATGGAACTAGAACAATCTACGCGGGTAAACGAAATAACCAGTTCAGTTAAATATTCTAATCATCTGAAGAAGTTCGGAGCGTACAACGGCGAGAACGTCGAGAATATGATAACAAAGATGAGGACAACAGTCTGAACAATGTAAATGTATTTTTGCTTGTATAGATACACGGCTTTTCCGGCTCATCTATGAGTTAATTTTGCTTTGTTTTTTTGTTGTTGTTTTTTGTAATTTTAAGTAATTTCACCTAATACAAGGCTTAAGAGCCACTCAAAGTAGGATGTTAATGTATGGTGTTGCTTGAGTATAAAGAAGGGCAAAAAGTAAAGTTCTTAAGGTGATTCAGTAAAGGTAACAGCTTGCTTTCGACTTGAAAAGGTCAAGTTTTAATTAATGTGTAACATTTCCGAATTCCGTCAGAGTCGTTAGAAGTGTGTGGAAGTAGACTTTAGAAGGAACCAGATACCCAATGCTAAACAGGAAACAGGGGATAAACCTATATGTTTGTTCAAAAACAGGAAGTACTGGGAATGGGTTGATAGTCAAACCTATCTACGCTTATTATGAAATAGTAAAGAAAAGTTCAGAATTTTGAGGCGAAAAGGTTAGAAGTATCGATTTGAGTTAGAATTTAGATGGAAATGGCAATCCAATCCTAAATAGAAAACAGAATAAGCGTGTAATTCTGTTCAAAATTTCGAGGAGGAGTGTGAACTGGACGATTGGAGAGTTTATTTACTCCAGTTGGCGTGTCCTTTTATCTTTAATATTCTTAGTAATAATTCATCTTCATTTAAGATGAAGGATGTGTGTTGTGGTGCAGTGGATATATATATATTATTATGAGTTATGTTTTAGAACATGTACATAATTTTTTCTATATATGTCCTCTTCTCTAAAATCATATGGTTGTTTCAGTGTTTGGACTCAAACACATCATCCCGATGTTGTGTTGGAGTCCAAACACTGAAACAACCATATGATTTTAGAGAAGAAGACATATGTGGAAGAAATTATGTACATGTTCTAAAACATAATTTATAATAAATATTCACACCTCTATACATCATATATCGAGCACTGTTTTAAATTAATGTTTTGGACGGGAAAAATTTTTTCTTTTCTCTCCTCATTCTATACCCACTCGGATATATATATATATATATATATATATATATATATATATATATATAAATCCGAATTCTGCATATTTTGAATAGTTATTTCAGGGAGAAAAAATTCACTTCTTCAGCAATTTTTTTCATTTCAAATATGGTACAAAAATTCACATACCGGAAGAAGCCTCAAACGATATCCATACACAGGAAGTATTTTAAAAAAGTGGGGGATTAAAAAAGAAAAAAAATTAAATTTGTCGTCCAGACATGAAAAACTGAGGGGCAGAGAAAGATATTCATGACACGATCAGATTACGTCTGTAATAAAGAATCATAAATCAATATATATACATGCATTATGAAAACATCAAGTGCATATTAGGAGTTCATGATATGCACCTGATGATTGCATAATGCATGGAACTCCGAGTCATGCTTAAAACGTAGTATAATGTATATATTTATTAATAATTAGTTGATTAGTTAGTTTTTGATCATAATTAAATTAGACCAGTACAGAGTTGTATTAAAAAGAGTTCAATATAATTATATTATAGAACCTTTGAATATTTATCCTTTGGAAACGTGTTATTCTGCGACTTAGGTTACTATATTTCGGTGCCTTCAGGCGATTAACAATAATGGATTTTACCGTTTTTACCGGTAAAATCAGTTACTGCAAATAGCCTGACGACACCGAAAACACTTGTGAAGCGCATAAACATGGCGACCGTCAATTAAAAACAGAGCTACTGTTTTGTTTAAAAATGCATTTATATGTTATTTTAAAATTAAAGTAAATAATATTTGTTTCAAATTAGATTAATTATACTTTAAATTAGCTAATATTTCTCAAAAACGTTTCAGGAAAACTTCAAATACCTATGAAGATGGAAAGTGCGACATGAAGAAACAAAGAAGCATTGGCATGGCCAAAGACGCGATTTCAGAAGCTAAGCAGAGTAATGAAAGACGGGAAAATCTCATTAGAAACAAAGAAAAGAGTGCTGGTTTGCGATGTGATATATGTTCTTCTGTATGGAAGTGAATGCTGGACGATCTCATCAAAGATGAAGGATAGGCTTGAGGCAAAAGAAATGTGGTTTTACAAAAAGATGCTGAGGATACAATGGACGGACCACGAGTGAGACTATGAAGTGTTGGAAAGGATGCAAACGAAAAGATAACTGATCTAAACTTATTTATAAATGGAAATTTTTCTGTGTGTGTGTGTGTCCCCGTCCGTTACCTATAGACTCCGAAACGGCTGAAACGATTTTTTTGAAAATTTACACAGTTCTGCTATAAGCGTCTGCGAGTGTTCTTAGCTAGGTTTTCTGTTGAGGTACCCCAATAAATACCGAAAATCGATAATCGAAAAAATTGGGTTATAGAAGAGGTGGTCCGATTTTAATCAAATTTGATACACTCATAGACAAAGACATAAGAAACGATATTCAGAAGTTTCAAGGTTGCAGTTATTACAATAGTGCAGAAAATCGATAATATATATGTAAAATGCAAGATGTTTGTGTGTGTGTCTGTTTATCTGCCTGTATGTCTGTATTATTTTTTCAGCCCTTTTATTTTAGTTTTTGCTTCGGGTTTGGCTCTAAGTAGGTATAATTGTAGTTCTTAGTCTCAGCCATGATACCATTTACTCAAAGGACGTATTTAGCCTTCAAAATTCAGTTTACGACGAAAAAAACTTATTTGAAATCAAAAATCAAAATTTGACTTACATCCATTCATTTTTCTTTCAGTCTACGGTTTCGCTTTAACCGGAAACAACTATTGCTTTTTAGTCTTTCCTGCCAACGTCCAAAGAGTCTGAGCTCCAGGACCATGGATTAGTTTTAAAGCTTTCATTACACCCGAGCAACGCCGGGTTATACTGCTAGTAATAAATATCAGGAAGAGATAAATGAGATTCCTGGGACACGTAATGAGGAAGGAGGGCCTCGGTTAACTTGATACTCACAGGTTGGATAAATGAAAGAAGAGACAGTGGGAAGAATCGGTAGACGTACTTGTCAAGTCTGAGCAAATGGTTGGCGGAGCGAAGCTTAGAGATACCAAAACAAACTGAGCGCGACAAAAGACAGAGACAAGTGGAGGTCCGCGATCGCCTACGTCCCGAAAGAACAAAACATATTAAGAAGAAAAAATACTTTATTTTTAGAAGATTTTTAACAAAAAGAATTCTTCTATGTGTCTTGTCCCTTCAGGACGTAGGCGATCATAGCTTTCTATCCCTGGTGGCTTTCAGCACGCTTTTCCCTGTTACACCATGCAACTCTCGTTACGCCATCCACCAATACAAGCCAGTCAAGTACGTTAAACGCTGTTTTTCCATGTCTCTCCTTCCCTCTATCTGGCCTGTTAGTATCAGCTTCTCCAAGCTATCTTTCCTCATTGCATGTCCCAGAAACTTCAGCTGTCTCTTCCTGATGCTCAGTATTAATTTTCTTTTCGTTTCCATCCGTTTCAAAACCTCATCATTGCTCACATGCTCGATCCATGATATCCGCAGCATCCTTCTGTAGAACCACATTTCGGTCGCGTCAAGTTTTTCTTTCATCAACGATATTGCGATTAAAGATATATATATATATATATATATATATATATATATATATATATATATATATAAGGCTCTACTCCGCTATTTTAGAAAAATAAATATCAATTTCAATCAATATAATTTGTTAGAAATGCACCAGAGTATTTTGCTTACAGGAAATAGTAAATATAATACTTTAGCTTTCAATTAAAACTAAAATTAAATCTTTAATAATGAATGTTTTTTTTGAAAAATTTATTTCAAATCTTAGGTATCACGAATTATTGGAGGTACCTACTTTTATCGTTTCCTTTCCTTCCCGTTTTACACAGAATTAAGACAAAATAAACAATATTCAATATGTGACTGACTTGCATAAAGGTGATTATCTATGCACTAGCAGTATAGCCCGGCGTTGCTCGGGTGAAATGAAAGCTTTAAAACTAATCCATGGTCCTGGAGCTCAGACCCTTTGAACGTTGGTACGAAAGACTAAAAAAGCAATAGATGTTTCCAGTTAAAGCGAAACCGTAGACTGAAAGAAAAATGAATGGATGTAAGTGAAATTTTGATTTCCTGTTATTGATATCAAATAAGTTTTTTTCGTCGTAAACTGAATTTTGAAGGTTAAATAAGTCCTCTGAGTAAATGGTATCATGGCTGAAACTAAGAACTATAATTATACCTACTTATAGCCAAACCCGGAGCAAAAACTAAAATAAAAGGGCTGAAAAAATAATACAGACATACAGGCAGATAAACAGACACACACACAAACATCTTGCCTTTTACATATATATTATCGATTTTCTGCACTATTGTAAGAACTGCAACCTTGAAACTTCTGAATATCGTTTCTTATGACTTTTTCTATGAGTGTATCAAATTTGATTAAAATCGGACCACTCCTTCTATAACCCGATTTTTTCGATTATCGATTTTCGATATTTATCGGGGGTAACTTGACACAAAACCTAGCTAAGAACAGTCGCAGAGGTTTATAGTACAACTGTGTAAATTTTCAAGAAAACTGGTTCAGCCTTTCCGGAGCCTATAGGTAACGGACACACACACACACAGACAAATTTCCATTTATAAATAAGTTTAGATTTAGATTAGATAGATTCTTGAAGTTGTGTATATGTGAGTCCATGTTTTTGCTGGTTTCGTTTCCATACCTCTTTTTTCTTTCATTAAATAAATGCGCCGCCCCTCTTTAACATTATCCAAACCATCCATTCAATCAGCCACACCCTTAGTGTATATCGTTTGGAGCCCATTAACCAGAACTCGAGACCTTAGTCCATCATAATGACATTAATAGAATGAATATTTACTTGATTTGCATATAACCAAGGCCGTTGACAAACAACGCTATCCCCGCCTTCGGGTAATGATGCTGATTAGACGGCACTTTTATCCGCATTTAGTAGCTATCGTTCCTGAGGTTTCTGGCCGGATGAACAGGGTAGCGGCGAGACACCAGAAAAGAAAAGATTACAGAGGAGCTGATGGTAGGAAAAAAAAACAAAAAAAACAGAGTGATTTTCAGTGTAAAAAGTTGTTTTTTTTTTTAAGGGGCAATTATAGAAGATTAAGAGTAAAAAGAAACGGAAATAAATCATAAAAAAATAGGGAACAGATATAAACGGAAATGAAAGAGGAATATGTTAAGAAATCGAGAGTAGAAAGGGTCTGTAAGAACAGGAAGAGAATCATAGGGAATAGAAACAGAGAGAAAGAAAAGGGGAAATTATAGGAGATCGAGAGTAGACAGAGACGAAGAAAAACGAGGAACATCATAGGATATTTTTACAAGGATTATTTTCATTTTTTATTTAAATTTTAATTAAAGAGTCAAATAAAAGGGATATACAGTCTAGAAAGTGACGGTAAAAAAAAGGAGGCAATATGATAGAAGATAGCAGATAAAAAGATACGGAAAGAAGGGGGAACATACCAGAAGATAGCTAGGAGAAGAAACCCGGTAAGAATGGGGAGAAAACCGTAGTGGAAAGGGAGTAGAAAGAGACAGAATAAAATAGGGAAATCATAGCGGATAGAAAGTAGAAAGAAACAAAAAAAATTGAGATTATCATAGGAGATAGAGGGTAGATAGAGGGTAGATAGTGTCGGTAAAAAAGAGGAGAAAATTATAGGGGACAGGAAGTAGAAAGAGACTGAAAGACAAGAAAGAAAATCATAGGAGATACAGACTAAAAAGGGACGTAAAGAAAAGGCAAAAATCATGGGATATAAAGAGTAGAGTGAAACGGAAAAAAAGGGGACATGATATGAGAGACAGAGAGAGAGAGAGAGAGGGTGAAAAGAGACAGAAACAAATGGGAGAAAATCATAGGAGATAGAAGATAGAAAAAGACAAAAAGAAGGGGGAAATATCGCACGAGATCTAGAATACAAAGAGACGGAAAGAAATTAAAGGAAAACATACGATATTAAACGGAAAAATGCGTGAATGAGAAGTAATATTCGGTAAGTTATATTAAACCTGGCAAAGAACAGGACAAGTTATTAAACCTGGAAAAGTAAAGGACAATATATCCTAATGAAGTAAAAAACTAAAAACTTTCTTACTTAAAATATTCAAATTTTATTTTTAGCTGCAATATTTTAAATAAGAAATTCTTTATTTTTTACTTCACTAGAATATCTTGTCCTTTACTTTTCCAGGTTTAATAACTTATCCTGTTTTTTGCCAGGTTTAACATAATCTTAAGAATATTACTTTTTATGCAAGCATTTTATCATGTAATCCATGATTTTTTCCAGGCATTGCTGTTAATTGAATTTAAATTTAATACTGAAAACCGCATTCAAAAATATTATTAATATATTGGTTTGTGATCTTTATTCATATTGACCTTTTACAGATATACTCTATCCAAAATTTTACATACATACACACATAAGTACATTATTACATAGAAAAATGTGCACATGAAAAATAATATTCTTAAGATTATGTTAAACCTGGAAAAGTAAAGGACAAGTTATTAAACCTGGAAAAGTAAAGGATAAGATATTCTAGTGAAGTAAAAATTAAGAAATTTCTTACTTAAAATATTGCATTCAAATTTTATTTTGAGCTGCAATATTTTAAGTAAGAAATTTCATATTTTTTACTTCACTAGAATATCTTGTCCTTTACTTTTTCAGGTTTAATAACTTGTCCTGTTCTTTTCCAGGTTTAATATAATCTTAAGAATATGACATTTCTTGCCCGCTTTTTACATGTTATCCCCCATTTTTCAAGGCATTGCTATTAATTTAATATAAATTTAAACTGCATTTAAAATATTAAAAACAAAACACTTATATGCAATTGATTAAAAACAAACGGTAAAATCGATTATTTATAATGAATTCTGATAATCAGTTCTGATAAAATGATAAGTTACAAGCAAAGTTTATCCACAAAAATGATAAAAGATGTCATCAGAATTTAAATGTTGAAAACCTCATGCAAAAATATTATACAGAAAAAGGTATAAAGAATAAGATTTATTATTAGAAGCGTTAGCCACTCACTGACTTATATACTTATATAGTTAATCCCCTTCTTCGGATTTCACATATTTTGATGTAACCTTTTCTCTACTGAATCAAAATTCAAATCATTTTATCAAAATGAACTTAAGAAACTCTCCTAATTAACTCTGTAAACTGTTTGGAATTTGGTTGAGAATTAAATTAGCGGTGAAGCTTGAAAACCGCCTAGATTCACTCAATGTCGGACTTAAGAATATACTAGCAGTATAGCCCGGCGTTGCTCGGGTGTAATTAAAACTTTCAAACTAATCCATGGTCCTGGAGCTCAGACTCAGCCTAAAGAATATTTGTGAAGTTTAGTGAGAATCGGATAAAAATTGTGGATTTGTATAAAGGACATACAGACAGATAAACAGACACAAACACAAACATCTTGCCTTATATATATATATAATCATATCACCCCAAGCAAGGCTGTAACGCCACTGATGTGCAGGGGGCTACATAAGAGTGAAAAGATTGGAAAAAAGAAAGCCAGAAACCACATCCTAAACAGGGAACAAGGGATGAGGCTCTTCACCTGTTCAATAGACATGGGTGGAGTGATATATATATTATCAATTTTCTGCACTATTGTAAGAACTGCAACCTTGAAGCTTCTACATATCGTTTTTTATGTCTTTGTCTATGAGTGTATCAAATTTGATTAAAATTGGACCACTCCATCCATAACCCGATTTATTTCGATTATCAATTTTCGATATTTATCGGGGGTACCTAGACACAAAACCTAGCTAAGAACACTCGCAGACGCTTATAGTACAACTGTGTAAATTTTCAAGAAAATCGGTTCAGCCTTTTCGGAGTCTATAGGTAACAGATACACACACACACACACACACACACACACACACACACACACACACACACACACAGACACACACACACATACACACACAGACACACACACACACATACATAGTTCCATTTATAAATAAGTTTAGATTTAGATTTAGATTCAGCCACTGAGGTGGTTGAATGATAGATGGTAGACAGAATGAGGAACATCATAGGAGATATGGACAAGAATATGACGGAATGGAACAGAGAAAAAGAGAGGAGATTTCAGATAGAAAGTGACGGAATGATGCGGGAACATAGGAGGACATAGGGAGTAAAAAGAATTGGTAATAAAGGGGAGGAAATCATAGAAGATGCAGATAAGAAGGGACGTCAAGAAATAGAGAAAATTCTAGAATACAGAGAATTTGAAGGGACAGAAAAAAATGAAGAAAATCTTAGATGGTGAGTAGAAAGTGTCGGTAAGAAAGTGGGGAAAATTATAAGGGATAGGAAGTAGAAAGAGAAAGAAAAAAATGGAGAAAATCTTAGATGGTGAGTAGAAAGTGTCGGTAAGAAAGTGGGGAAAATTATAAGGGATAGGAAGTAGAAAGAGACAGAAAAAAATGGAGAAAATCTTAGATGGTGAGTAGAAAGTGTCGGTAAGAAAGTGGGGAAAATTATAAGGGATAGGAAGTAGAAAGAGAAAGAAAAAATGGAGAAAATCTTAGATGGTGAGTAGAAAGTGTCGGTAACAAAGTGGGGAAAATTATAAGGGATAGGAAGTAGAAAGAGAAAGAAAAAATAGAGAAAATCTTAGATGGTGAGTAGAAAGTGTCGGTAAGAAAGTGGGGAAAATTATAAGGGATAGGAAGTAGAAAGAGACAGAAAAAATGGAGAAAATCTTAGATGGTGAGTAGAAAGTGTCGGTAAGAAAGTGGGGAAAATTATAAGGGATAGGAAGTAGGAAAGAGAAAGAAAAAAATGGAGAAAATCTTAGAAAAAAATGGAGTAAAAGAAAGTGTCGGTTAAGAAAGTGGGGAAAATTTAAGATAGGAAGTAGAAAGAGTGGATCTTAGGATGGTGTAAGTTCGGTAAAAAAGTGGGGAAAATTATAAGGGATAGGAAGTAGAAAGGGAAAGAAAAAATAGAGAAAATCTTAGATGGTGAGTAGAAAGTGTCGGTAAGAAAGTGGGGAAAATTATAAGGGATAGGAAGTAGAAAGAGACAGAAAAAAATGGAGAAAATCTTAGATGGTGAGTAGAAAGTGTCGGTAAGAAAGTGGGGAAAATTATAAGGGATAGGAAGTAGAAAGAGAAAGAAAAAAATGGAGAAAATCTTAGATGGTGAGTAGAAAGTGTCGGTAAGAAAGTGGGGAAAATTATAAGGGATAGGAAGTAGAAAGAGACAGAAAAAAATGGAGAAAATCTTAGATGGTGAGTAGAAAGTGTCGGTAACAAAGTGGGGAAAATTATAAGGGATAGGAAGTAGAAAGAGAAAGAAAAAATGGAGAAAATCTTAGATGGTGAGTAGAAAGTGTCGGTAACAAAGTGGGGAAAATTATAAGGGATAGGAAGTAGAAAGAGAAAGAAAAAATAGAGAAAATCTTAGATGGTGAGTAGAAAGTGTCGGTAAGAAAGTGGGGAAAATTATAAGGGATAGGAAGTAGAAAGAGACAGAAAAAAATGGAGAAAATCTTAGATGGTGAGTAGAAAGTGTCGGTAAGAAAGTGGGGAAAATTATAAGGGATAGGAAGTAGAAAGAGACAGAAAAAATTGGAGAAAATCTTAGATGGTGAGTAGAAAGTGTCGGTAAGAAAGTGGGGAAAATTATAAGGGATAGGAAGTAGAAAGAGACAGAAGAAAATGGAGAAAATCTTAGATGGTGAGTAGAAAGTGTCGGTAAGAAAGTGGGGAAAATTATAAGGGATAGGAAGTAGAAAGAGACAGAAAAAAATGGAGAAAATCTTAGATGGTGAGTAGAAAGTGTCGGTAAGAAAGTGGGGAAAATTATAAGGGATAGGAAGTATAAAGAGACAGAAAAAATGGAGAAAATCTTAGATGGTGAGTAGAAAGTGTCGGTAAGAAAGTGGGGAAAATTATAAGGGATAGGAAGTAGAAAGAGACAGAAAAAAATGGAGAAAATCTTGGTGAGTAGAAAGTGTCGGTAACAAAGTGGGGAAAATTATAAGGGAATAGGAAGTAGAAAGAGAAAGAAAAAATAGAGAAAATCTTAGATGGTGAGTAGAAAGTGTCGGTAAGAAAGTGGGGAAAATTATAAGGGATAGGAAGTAGAAAGAGAAAGAAAAAATGGAGAAAATCTTAGATGGTGAGTAGAAAGTGTCGGTAACAAAGTGGGGAAAATTATACGGGATAGGAAGTAGAAAGAGAAAGAAAAAATAGAGAAAATCTTAGATGGTGAGTAGAAAGTGTCGGTAAGAAAGTGGGGAAAATTATAAGGGATAGGAAGTAGAAAGAGACAGAAAAAAATGGAGAAAATCTTGGTGGAGTAGAAAGTGTCGGTAAGAAAGTGGGGAAAATTATAAGGGATAGGAAGTAGAAAGAGAAAGAAAAAAGAAAAGGAGAAAATCTTAGATGGTGAGTAGAAAGTGTCGGTAAGAAAGTGGGGAAAATTATAAGGGATAGGAAGTAGAAAGAGAAAGAAAAAAATGGAGAAAATCTTAGATGGTGAGTAGAAAGTGTCGGTAACAAAGTGGGGAAAATTATACGGGATAGGAAGTAGAAAGAGACAGAAAAAAATGGAGAAAATCTTAGATGGTGAGTAGAAAGTGTCGGTAAGAAAGTGGGGAAAATTATAAGGGATAGGAAGTAGAAAGAGAAAGAAAAAAATGGAGAAAATCTTAGATGGTGAGTAGAAAGTGTCGGTAAGAAAGTGGGGAAAATTATAAGGGATAGGAAGTAGAAAGAGACAGAAAAAAATGGAGAAAATCGTAGATGGTGAGTAGAAAGTGTCGGTAAGAAAGTGGGGAAAATTATAAGGGATAGGAAGTAGAAAGAGAAAGAAAAAAATGGAGAAAATCTTAGATGGTGAGTAGAAAGTGTCGGTAAGAAAGTGGGGAAAATTATAAGGGATAGGAAGTAGAAAGAGACAGAAAAAATGGAGAAAATCTTAGATGGTGAGTCGAAAGTGTCGGCAAGAAAGTGGGGAAAACTATAAGGGATAGGAAGTAGAAAGAGAAAGAAAAAAATGGAGAAAATCTTAGATGGTGAGTAGAAAGTGTCGGTAAGAAAGTGGGGAAAATTATAAGGGATAGGAAGTAGAAAGAGACAGAAAAAAATGGAGAAAATCTTAGATGGTGAGTAGAAAGTGTCGGTAACAAAGTGGGGAAAATTATAAGGGATAGGAAGTAGAAAGAGACAGAAAAAAATGGAGAAAATCTTAGATGGTGAGTAGAAAATGTCGGTAAGAAAGTGGGGAAAATTATAAGGGATAGGAAGTAGAAAGAGACAGAAGAAAATGGAGAAAATCTTAGATGGTGAGTAGAAAGTGTCGGTAAGAAAGTGGGGAAAATTATAAGGGATAGGAAGTAGAAAGAGACAGAAAAAAATGGAGAAAATCTTAGATGGTGAGTAGAAAGTGTCGGTAAGAAAGTGGGGAAAATTATAAGGGATAGGAAGTAGAAAGAGACAGAAAAAAATGGAGAAAATCTTAGATGGTGAGTAGAAAGTGTCGGTAAGAAAGTGGGGAAAATTATAAGGGATAGGAAGTAGAAAGAGACAGAAAAAAATGGAGAAAATCTTAGATGGTGAGTAGAAAGTGTCGGTAAGAAAGTGGGGAAAATTATAAGGGATAGGAAGTAGAAAGAGACAGAAGAAAATGGAGAAAATCTTAGATGGTGAGTAGAAAGTGTCGGTAAGAAAGTGGGGAAAATTATAAGGGATAGGAAGTAGAAAGAGAAAGAAAAAAATGGAGAAAATCTTAGATGGTGAGTAGAAAGTGTCGGTAAGAAAGTGGGGAAAATTATAAGGGATAGGAAGTAGAAAGAGACAGAAAAAAATGGAGAAAATCTTAGATGGTGAGTAGAAAGTGTCGGTAAGAAAGTGGGGAAAATTATAAGGGATAGGAAGTAGAAAGAGACAGAAAAAAATGGAGAAAATCGTAGATGGTGAGTAGAAAGTGTCGGTAAGAAAGTGGGGAAAATTATAAGGGATAGGAAGTAGAAAGAGAAAGAAAAAAATTGGAGAAAATCTTAGATGGTGAGTAGAAAGTGTCGGTAAGAAAGTGGGGAAAATTATAAGGGATAGGAAGTAGAAAGAGACAGAAAGAAAGGGGAGACAATCATGAGAGATACAGACGAGAAAGTAAAGGAAAGAAAAGGGAAAAGAAAAGACATAGGAGATAGAGAGTAGTAATAGATGGAAAAAAGAGTTTGAAAATTATAAGGGATACAAACTAATAATTAATGGAAAAGGGGGGAAAATGATACGAGATGGAGAGTAGTAAGAGATGGCAAGGAGGGGGTTTAAAAATAATAGCGGATACAAACTAAAAATTAATGGAAAAATGGGGAAAATGATAAGAGATGGAGAGTAGTAAGAGATGGAAATATGAGGTTAAAAATTATAGGGGATACTAAAAAGGGTAGTGTACGTCATGAAGGTACACTATACATAAAGAAAAAGAACTTTGATGTCTTACTGTCAACAGGTTCATACGCATACCCCATGAAAGCAATAGAGCACTGAACTGACATAATGTATCCGACCGCGGATCTGTCTGATACCAAAGACAATTCAAACCCATCGTTGACAACAGTACTGTACCTGGTGGGCAGTAATCCTTCCCAACAGGAAAAGTAGCTCGAGAAATGTCCAATGAGTTACCCCTTTCGAACTCACGCTTTTTTACCATCTTACTTCTTTTGAACTCCCGCCTCTTTACCATAAGTAGCCGTGCCGATGGTCCCTCTAACGCACCAGATATTAGAGTGTAAGTTACATATTTCATGTGTTTAGAAATTATCGATGTAGGATGTTGCCACCTATAATTATATTTCTTACTGTTAATCCATAACTTTTGGCACGTCAGTGTATTTTCAATGGACGTCTGATTACTATGTTTGTTTAGAATGGTTAAGTTTTTATAATCATGCACTGAAACTGATATTGTTTTGCAGCTGTGAAGACTTTTCGTTTTAGTGGTTACGATGTTAATGCTACGACGCTCAATTCTCATTAGATTCCTTTACACACGTTGGATTAGAGAAAATAAAATACTTAAGCAAAAAAAAAGCTAAATACATTATCCGGGTATCTTTTTCACATCTAAGGAAAACTGCGATCTAAAAAGCAAAAATAATAAAATTCTGCAATAAAAATAAAAAAACAAATAGATTAACCTTAATATTTGTGATCGTTCATGCAAAAAAAAATAAATAAATAAATAAAAAAAAGATATTTTTTACGAGTTATCAACCCTTTGTAATCTATTTAAGGCTGAAATATATTTTGGCTTGTAAGAATATTTTATCAACAATTTGTGCAGAATAACAATAATTTTTCTAGATACTAATATTTAACCAACAGCTACAGAAGGAGATAGATCTCTACTTTTCCCAAAAGTATTTGTGAGTAATTAAATGAAATACGAATCTGACTCTTCCATTTGTCTTGCTTATTATTCAGAAACTGTGCAGCGAAAAAAACATATTTCACCACATAAAAATTCACTAAACACAATTTACACATATTTAGAAATAACAAATTAAAGGTAAATTTTTAAAAAATGAATTAAAGAAATAACAAATTAAACGTAATAATTTGCAAAATTATTACTATGAAAGTATCGAATCCATTGCCAAATCTGCCACTATGAAAGTCGGCTCTCTGTGCAGGGCCCGGAAGTTTTTCCCACCTGAATCTATCCTGCACATATACAAATCTACCATCCGTCCGTGTATTGAATATTGCTGCCATATCTGGTCGGGTGCCCCTGCTGCTCTCCTTGGGATCTTGACAAAATACAAAGGAGGATCTGTAACGTGGTTGATACTGACTTGGCAGACCGGCTGCAACCACTCTCTCACAGGCGTGATGTGGCTTCCCTGTGCTTCTTCTACAAGTACTTTCATGGCTTCTGCTCCGATGAACTTATATCACTGGTGCCGACTAAGCACGAATTTACACGAGATACTAGATTAGCAACTAGGTCCCACCCTTTTACAGTTAAACAGATAAGATGAAACCGTAAATTCTACTCCAACAGCTTCTTTTATCGCGCTTCCCGCCTGTGGAATTCCCTTCCACAAGTCTGCTTTTCCGACAGCTACAATCTCCAGGTGTTTAAATGTAGGGTCAATAGACACCTCCTATCACACTAACTCCCAATTATTCTCAGAACACTCTCATCGACCCAACCCTCATTCTCGGTATCCTTACCCGCCTATCACCCACCCTCTGACATTTCCTATATTTAACCATTCTCGGTATCCCTATCCGCCTATCACCCACCCTCTGATATTTCCTATATTTAACCATCCTTTCTCCACTCTATGTAGCCCCCTGCGCAGTAGTGGCAGTGATATGCCTTGCTCGGGGTGAAACGCTTATAAAAAAAATTAGAAAACATATACAACCTTGTGCAAATTAACTGAAACAAAACTAATGTCTTTCTAGGATATTTCACACTTTCCCTGGTCCCGTATACGTCGTTACTTGGCGTAGTTTTTCTCTTCCGTCTGGCATTCTTCTTCTTGTGCCCTGTCCCTTCAGGTCGTAGGCGATCATGGCTTTCCACGTCTCCCTATATCTGGTGGCTCTTAGCACACCTTCTCCTGTTACACAATGCAACCCTCGTTCCATCATCCACCTGATTATGTCCTTAAAATACGTTGTCTGTAGCTTTTCTCTGTCTGTTTTTCTCTCTATCTGGCCTGTTAGTATCAGGTTCTCTAAGCCCTCCTTCTTCATTGCATGTCCCAAAAACTTTAGCTGTCTCTTCTTGATGCTCAGTATTAACCCGCTAGGGCCATTCGTATCATATTTGATACAGTATGAAAACAAGCCTTGAAAGAAATATTTTCCTGAAAAACTTTTTTAAGAGAAATATTTTATAAATTTCAAATGAAAGCAGTACTGACTGCTCAGTCAATGAATACCAAATGTTTCCTTATAGGGAAATACCAAATGTTTCCTTATAGGGAAATACTGTATCAAATATGATACGAATGGCCCTAGAGGGTTAATTTCCTTTTGTTTCCATCATTTCTAAGACCTCAACATTGCTCACATGCTCGATCCATGATATCCGCAGCATCCTTCTGTAGAACCACATTTCAGTTGATTCAAGTTTTTCTTTCATCTTTGATTATATTGTCCAGCATTCACTAACATATTGAAGAACGGACAACACATAGCAATCCAGTACTCTCTTCATTGTTTCTAGCGAAATTTTCCTGTCTTAATACTTTACTCAGCTTCTGGAATGCTTCCTTCGCCCTGACAATTCGCCTTCGTATCTCTGTGTCACGCTTTCTGTCTTCTGTTATAACACTTCCTAGGTATTTAAATTTGTGTACCTGCTTGATTCTAGATCCAATTCTCATCCCCTGTTAAAATTTGTTTCAAAAGAGTGCATTTTCATTGCGTTTATACAAAAAACCACAGACAGAAAAAATGCGATTCAAAAGATTCATCTCACTCAGATCACGTCGTACCCAAACATCGGAGCGATTTCTCTACTTAAACTTCGCAAATGGTAGATCTTGAAAAATTAAGTGTTTCTGTAAACTCCTGCGTTGAGAAATGCGTGTTATTCTCAATCAATATCTTGATTTGGTCGTCATTTTTAGTTGGGTTCTGCCTAAGCGTTCTTCATCAATAAGGCTACACTCAGCAAATTAGTGAACCACTTACATACAGTTGTCTCAGCTAAAGCACCTTCACTGTAGACAGCACATTTATTTATTTATTTGGTGTTGGCAATGCAGTTTTGCATTTACGGTAATAAAAAGCATCAAGAGTCTAAAATGCACCTAATAATTCTCCATTTTCATAGGGATGCAAATTTGACACAAATGACCTCATTTAAAACTTTTTTTTTTCACAAGGTAGTTTGAAGTGTAGGATGTGCGTTGTGGTGCATTGGATATCGGCTCGGAACGAGAAATCGGGTGAGCCAAGTTCGAATTCCGGCTGAATTCATTGCATTCACTTACGCACAAATACCCTTGGGAAAGGTATTAATCCGTTTCTTCCTTCCAGTTATGGGTTAAATAACAGAACAGATTGGGTTCTATAGCCTTGGTCGGCAACCAGTCTACCGCAGAAAGCAATGGCAACTTACTGCGGAATAATCTTCTGCCCAGTCAGTCATGTCTCTTTCGAGACATAATCGCCCAAGCGTGTATCGCGTATGGCACTTAAATGATTCCATAAGATCCCAAGTAGGTATGTACGCCGATGACACCACAGTTTACTCTCACCTCGACCAAAAATCTGGTGTGGGTGACAAAGCTAACCTCGCAGCCGCGATTGAAAAAGAAATGGCTAGTAAATTTTAATGCTTCTAAAACGAAGCTACTCTCAATTAACCATCATAGACAATCGCACCCACCTCCCATTAGCATGGAACAGGCTTGCCTCCCAGAGAGTAAAACACTACGCCTCCTTGATCTCACACTTTCAGCAGACCTCAAATGGAATGACTATATCGAATCCATTGCTAAATCCGCTGCTATGAAAGTCGGTTCTTTGTGCAGGGCCCGGAAGTTTTTTCCGTCTCAATCTATCCTGCACATATATAAATCTACCATCCGCCCGTGCATTGAATACTGCTGCCATATCTGATCGGGTGCCCCTGCTATTCTCCTCGGGCTTCTCGATAAGGTACAGAGGAGGGTCTGTAATGTGATAGATACCGACTTAGCAGACCGCCTGCAGTCTCTCTCCCAACGGCACGACGTGGCTTCCCTGTGTCTCTTCTATAAATACTTTCACGGCTTCTGCTCCGATGAACTTAGATCACGAGTGTCCCCTAGATACGAATTTGCACGAGATACTAGATTAGCAACTAGATCCCACCCTTTTACAGTGAAACCGATAAAATGCAACCACAACTTATACTCCAACAGTTTCTTTCCTCGCACTTCCCGACTGTGGAATTCCCTTCCACACGATTGCTTCCCCGACGGCTACAATCTCCAGGAGTTTAAATGTAAGGTCAATAGACACCTCCTAACACACTAATTCGCTCCCATTCTTTCACTGGTACCCCCTATATATGAATTTCCTCGAGCCACAAGATTAGCAACTAGGTCCCACCCTTTTACTGTGGAACCAATAAATTGTTAACGCAAATTCTACTCCATCAGCTTCTTTTCTCGCACTTCCCACCTGTAGAATTCCCTTCCGCATAGTTGCTTTCCCAACAGCTATAATCTCCAAGAATTTAAATGTAAAGTCAATAGTCATCTCCTGTCTCACTAATTTGCATCCTTTCTCATGCTTTTTTCTCCGTCCACCCCACTCTCATCAGTATTCTCTTCCTTCTCATTCTCTTTTCCTGACACCCCCTGCATCCTCTCACTCCTTCTCATAACATTCTTCTTATGTAAACCCCTCCACAACAGTGGCAGTAAAATATCTTGCTTGGGGCCACACGATTATCGAAAAAAACTGTCTCCTGCAACTCTTCTGGACGGTTTTCTTATTTAAGTTGTTGAATTCTGCTATATTCCTTGCCTTCAATTTATCTTTGGTGCTACAAAGAAAATTTGTTGGTCTCTCGCTCAACTGCGTCCCACATGTAATAATCAAGAGGGTTCTAGCCTGAGAAATTAGGTGGCTATATTTAAAGGACTATTTGATCGCATGACAGTCATAATCGGGTTCTTCACTTAGTGTGGTATGCTGTAGAATACTGTGTCACAGCTAATCAGTACGGTTAGACATCCGATTACTTTTAACCAAGATTGAAACCCGACCAAATTGTGATCAGACGGCGATTTTACGGGTGCTCGGTAGAAGAAGGCAAACTTTTAGCGTATGATATACCCTGTAAACACACCAGTAGCTAAGAGTGTTCTAATTCATTACTTAATTAACGATGCGTAGATGCTAGAGTAACTACTGTTTTTTTCAAAGTCTACCATTCTTCCAGAGTGCTCAATAAGACTGAAAGCGTAAACATTCTTTATTATAATAGAGAGGATTTCAACTAATATATAAGGGTGACGCATTTATAATAACAACCAACTGCGATTGGGACTGAAGCAGAGATGCCAAATTAGGACCTATAATATTGCTGATATTTATAAAGGAGCTCAAGTTAAGTAACATGGGAATTGGACCATATTTGGCAGCAGCATTTTATTTACGACATCATCAAAATATCTGTCTGAAATTCTGAGATGAAGTGTTATCATTATTTACACGTGAACTATTGTCCCAGTCTTTGTTGTTATTACGATAATGTTTCGCCTGTTTTGCCTTTTAGCTTTCATTGATTTGCTTGTCTAACGCATCGTTTCACAACCTCTTTACCCTTATGGAACACTAGACATAGTTTTCATGTCTCAGGGGATCCTTGCATAAAAATTATTATAAACCATTAATATCTCATTTATACTTTTTAGTTCTCCTGATAAACATAATATATGGGCACCAAGTATGTGTCCTGTTTTGATTTGTTTGTTTTTGAGGCTTAACGACCTATCAATCCTTATGGGATCATTTAAGGTCATAGCCCGACCTATCAATCCTTATGGGATCATTTAAGGTCATAACCCGACCTATCAATCCTTATGGGATCATTTAAGGTCATAGCCCGACCTATCAATCCTTATGGGATCATTTAAGATCATAACCCGACCTATCAATCCTTATGGGATCATTTAAGGTCATAACCCGACCTATCAATCCTTATGGGATCATTTAAGGTCATAGCCCGACCTATCAATCCTTATGGGATCATTTAAGATCATAACCCGACCTATCAATCCTTATGGGAACATTTAAGATCATAACCCGACCTATCAATCCTTATGGGATCATTTAAGGTCATAACCCGACCTATCAATCCTTATGGGATCATTTAAGATCATAACCCGACCTATCAATCCTTATGGGATCATTTAAGGTCATAACCCGACCTATCAATCCTTATGGGATCATTTAAGATCATAACCCGACCTATCAATCCTTATGGGATCATTTAAGGTCATAACCCGACCTATCAATCCTTATGGGATCATTTAAGATCATAACCCGTCCTATCAATCCTTATGGGATCATTTAAGGTCATAACCCGACCTATCAATCCTTATGGGATCATTTAAGGTCATAACCCGACCTATCAATCCTTATGGGATCATTTAAGGTCATAACCCGACCTATCAATCCTTATGGGATCATTTAAGGTCATAACCCGACCTATCAATCCTTATGGGATCATTGAAGATCATAACCCGACCTATCAATCCTTATGGGATCATTTAAGGTCATAACCCGACCTATCAATCCTTATGGGATCATTTAAGGTCATAACCCGACCTATCAATCCTTATGGGATCATTTAAGATCATAACCCGACCTATCAATCCTTATGGGATCATTTAAGATCATAACCCGACCTATCAATCCTTATGGGATCATTTAAGGTCATAACCCGACCTATCAATCCTTATGGGATCATTTAAGGTCATAACCCGACCTATCAATCCTTATGGGATCATTTAAGGTCATAACCCGACCTATCAATCCTTATGGGATCATTTAAGATCATAACCCGACCTATCAATCCTTATGGGATCATTTAAGATCATAACCCGACCTATCAATCCTTATGGGATCATTTAAGATCATAACCCGACCTATCAATCCTTATGGGATCATTTAAGATCATAACCCGACCTATCAATCCTTATGGGATCATTTAAGGTCATAACCCGACCTATCAATCCTTATGGGATCATTTAAGATCATAACCCGTCCTATCAATCCTTATGGGATCATTTAAGATCATAACCCGACCTATCAATCCTTATGGGATCATTTAAGGTCATAACCCGACTTATCAATCCTTATGGGATCATTTAAGGTCATAACCCGACCTATCAATCCTTATGGGATCATTTAAGGTCATAACCCGACCTATCAATCCTTATGGGATCATTTAAGGTCATAACCCGACCTATCAATCCTTATGGGATCATTTAAGATCATAACCCGACCTATCAATCCTTATGGGATCATTTAAGATCATAACCCGACCTATCAATCCTTATGGGATCATTTAAGATCATAACCCGACCTATCAATCCTTATGGGATCATTTAAGGTCATAACCAATGATTTTAGGTAAGGTTATTTTATTTTTACAACATTTTTCTTTTTCACGATTCATTGGTATTTGCTTTTAAGAGCAAGGTCCCCAAGTCCTACCCTTGTTATTTAACCCATAACTGGAGGGAATGGACGGATTAATACCTTTCCCAAGGGTACCAGTGCTTAAGTGAATACAGGGTATTCAACTGGAATTCGAACTCAGCTCACCGATTTCTCTTTCCGAGCCGATATCCACTGCACCACAACGCACATCGTCACTATACGCTAACAGTACCTGGTATTCCCAAGCGGTCACCCATCTAAGTACTGACCAGGCTCAACGTTGCTTCACTTCGGTGATCGAGCGAGAACCGGTGTATTCAACGTGATAGGCCTTAAGCCCATGTGCCCTGTACACGAGTGAGTCCTTAAATGACGAATTCACCCCGTACAAGCCCTCTTCACTAACCAGGGAAAGCGCGTTCACACTGACGTCATATCTTCTTTTATCTATCGTGTGATTTCAGGACGTTGGCGATCATGTCCCTCCACATTTTCCTGACCCCTGTAGCTCTGAACATCTTTTCTCTTTGTATTTCTCCCAAACCTATGTCAGGCGATGTTTTAACCCTGATTCTCTTTACTTCTTTCCGCCCTGTGAGTATCAGATTCTCTAAGCAGACCTTCCTCATTGTGTGTTCTAGAAACTTCAGCTGTCTTTTCCAGATGTTAAGCTTCCTTTTCGTTTCGATTCTCTCCAAAACCTCAACGTTGCTAACATGTTCGATACATGGTATCCTTAGCATCCTTTTGTAAAACCAAGTTTCTGTTGCTTCATGTATTTTCTTGAAAGAAAGAAATAAAGAAAGAAAGAAAGAAAGAAATATATTTATTATAGGTGAGAATAAGAAAGAAAATATTAGGTTTAGGTTTCTAGAAAGAAAGAAAGAAAGAAAGAAAGAAAGAAAGAAAATATTTAATTTAGTTTAGAAGAAAGAAAGAAAGAAAGAAAGAAAGAAAGAAGAATTATGTTTAGTTTAGTTGAGAATAAGAAAGAAAGAAAGAAAGAAAGAAAGAAAGAAAGAAAATATTTACGTTTAGGTTTTTAGAAAGAAAGAAAGAAAGAAAGAAAGAAAGAAAGAAAGAAAGAAAGAAAGATATTTAGTTTAGTTTAGAAGTAAGAATGAAAAAATATATTTAGGTTTAGGTTCTTAGAAAGAAAGAAAGAAAGAAAGAAAGAAAGAAAGAAAGAAAGAAAGAAAGAAGAAATATATTTATTATCGGTGAGAATAAGAAAGAAAATATTAGGTTTAGGTTTCTAGAAAGAAAGCAAGAAAGAAAGAAAGAAAGCAGGAAAGAAAGAAAGAAAGAAAGAAAGAAGAATATATTTAATTTAGTTTAGAAGAAAGAAAGAAAAAAGAAAGAAAGAAAGAAAGAAAAAAGAATTATGTTTAGTTTAGTTTAGTTGAGAATAAGAAAGAAAGAAGAATTATGTTTAGTTTAGTTGAGAATAAGAAAGAAAGAAAGAAAGAAAGAAAGAAAGAAAGAAAGAAAGAAAGAAAATATTTAGGTTTAGGTTTTTAGAAAGAAAGAAAGAAAGAAAGAAAGAAAGAAAGAAATATATTTAGTTTAGTTTAGAAGTAAGAATGAAAAAATATATTTAGGGTTAGGTTCTTAGAAAGAAAGAAAGAAAGAAAGAAAGAAAGAAAGAAAGAAAGAAAGAAGAATTATATTTAGTTTAGTTGAGAATAAGAAAGAAAGAAAGAAAGAAAGAAAGAAAGAAAGAAAGAAAGAAAATATTTAGGTTTAGGTTTTTAGAAAGAAAGAAAAAAAAGAAAGAAAGAAAGAAAGACACTTAATATAGATTAACAAAAAAGTAAGAAAGAGATTAATTCAGGTTATCACCGAGAAAGAAAGAAAAATATTTACTTTAGGTCAGCACTTGTACTTATCAGTGTTAATTTCTCCAAGCAGTCTTTCCTCACTGCACGTCTTTTATTGGTTTTTACGAAAATTGCCATCTTCGTTTCTATCCCCAACACTGAATCGTATGTCCCATTCTCAACATCCGGCCATAAATCTAAATCCCCTTCGCCTTAAATCTTTTTTTTTTTTAATATCCGTAATTATATTTTCCAGCTTCCATACTGAATGGTCGACGTTACAAGGCAATCTCTCACGCCAGTGATCAGTAATAAAATAACATTGTGGGAATCACTCCAAAATAGGCCCAGTTACTTTTTTACTGGGTAAACGCTACTTCATATGGCACGGCTGGCCCATTCTCACCGACAATGGAAGTCTGCAAATTTGAGGAAGATGGTTGCAATTGCTTATTCGAAACTGTTCTAATTCGTTAAACGAAACCAGTGGCCTTCGCCTGAATCCATTTGAATATGAAAACAGATGTGTGCCTGCCGTTCCGTTATTAGCTAAGACGCTTGGCCATCTTCCTTCCAAAACAGACAATCTTTTAATCTTAAGCTTCCGCATATTTTTTGCTGACTTTTATTTCCTTTAACAGCTGTCTCGATTTGGCTTCTTGTATCTCGATTTATTTGCTTAGTATTACCATTTTTTTCTTGTTTGCTTTTCCGTTTTACATTTTATTCGCTCTGGTGTTTTTTCGCTAACTCTCCCGCATTGCTTTTCATTGAGTCTTCACACCAGTAGTAACTTGTAGCTTACACTGGAGACAAAGAGCTAGCAAGTTACTCAGAGCTTACTACATTTTCAATCCGAGTGTAAAGCGAACCTATCTCTAACATTTTGAACCGGTCCTATATCTTGCTTTTCGACTCAAGTGTAAACATGTCCTTTGTCTAATTTTTTAAGCTAAAACGGACCTATATTTAACATTTTTGCCTGAGCTTAAACCGGACCTATATCTCTTATTTTGATCCAAACAAATGCAAAGTCAATACTCATCTACTAACCACTGGACTCTAGCTCTCTCCCCACCCCTGTATAACCTTCTCTTTCTCTCCACCTATGTATCTGTCATCGCACCTGCTTTCTATTGTTCCTTTCTAACTAGTTTGTACTCCTCACTCTTTTCTAATTAATCTTTTTACATTTATGTAACCCCCTGCATATCAGTGGCGTTTCCGCCTTGCTCGGGGTGAAATGATTAAAAAAAAAAAAAACGTATACCGGACCTATGTCTAATTTTTTGGACCGAGCCGAAAACTTACTTATTTCTATTATGATCTAACACGAAACCAGACCTATGTCTATTTTTTTAGACACAAGCGTAAACCAGACCTGTATTTAGCTTCTCGAACCAAGTGTAAACATGTCCTATGTCTAATTTTTTAAGCCAACCTTAAACCGGACCTATATCTCTCTTTTAGATCCAAGCGTAAACCGGACCTATGTGTAATTTATTGAACCGGGCTTAAGCAGGACTTATTTCAATCGTTTTGATCCAAGCATAAACCGGACCTATGTGTAATTTATTGAACCGGGCTTAAGCAGGACCTATTTCAATCGTTTTGATCCAAGCATAAACCGGACCTATGTGTAATTTATTGAATCGGGCTTAAGCAGGACCTATTTCAATCGTTTTGATTCAAGCATAAACCGGACCTATGTGTAATTTATTGAACCGGGCTTAAGCAGGACCTATTTCAATCGTTTTGATCCAAGCATAAACCGGACCTATGTGTAATTTATTGAACCGGGCTTAAGCAGGACCTATTTCAATCGTTTTGATCCAAGCATAAACCGGACCTGTGTGTAATTTATTTAACCGGGCTTAAGCAGGACCTATTTCAATCGTTTTGATCCAAGCATAAACCGGACCTATGTGTAATTTATTGAACCGGGCTTAAGCAGGACTTATTTCAATCGTTTTGATCCAAGCATAAACCGGACCTATGTGTAATTTATTGAACCGGGCTTAAGCAGGACTTATTTCAATCGTTTTGATCCAAGCATAAACCGGACCTATGTGTAATTTATTGAACCGGGCTTAAGCAGGACTTATTTCAATCGTTTTGATCCAAGCATAAACCGGACCTATGTGTAATTTATTGAACCGGGCTTAAGCAGGACTTATTTCAATCGTTTTGATTCAAGCATAAACCGGACCTAAGTGTAATTTATTGAACCGGGCTTAAGCAGGACCTATTTCAATCGTTTTGATTCAAGCATAAACCGGACCTATGTGTAATTTATTGAAACGGGCTTAAGCAGGACCTATTTCAATCGTTTTGATTCAAGCATAGATAGGAACTATGTCTAACGTTTTAACCCGAGCCTAAACTGAACCGCTCTATTTTAACCGCACCTATACCAAAACTCTGTCTAACTTTTTTTTTACCCAAAACTAAGCAGAAATTATATCAAACTTTTTGACCCGAGCCTAAACCGTCTTGCGCTATGTCTATTTTAAAACGTATCAATGCCTAACTTTTTGGTTCAAGCGTATACCGGACACACGTCGAGTTTCTTTTACGCAAAATTAAATTGGAGCTAAGTCGACGCATTTTACCCTACTGTAAACCAAAACTATATGATCGCCCAAGCGTTTATCCCGTATAGCATTTAACTGACTGACTATGTTGGTTAATTTAAGGACATATCAACCCTGTTAGGGTGAGGTCATGTGCATGACAGTAAACTGCATCCAGCAGCAAGGCCTCTGATTGGGAGGTTGTGAGGAGCACAGAACCTCCTCTTAATTGCTGTTGTTCCCAGGTCCACCCTGACACGGAGTGGTAGCACCTCTTAGGGTCTCAGCTATGGGTAAATAGTTAACCCCCAAAACTGGGGTCAAAACATTATGAAAGTATAAAAGTACACTTTTATAGAAATATATACATAGAAATAGACTTTTATAGAAAAATATACATTTTTGAAGAAAAAGTTTATTCTAATAAATATTACCAACAAGATATTTTTGAAGGAAAAAGATTACCAACAATACAGTTTTTCGAAGGAAAAAACAGGAAAAATTATTGTCATAATGAATTTTTGAAGGAAAAAAGTCTTGCCAGCAATATATTTTTGAATACAAAACTAGAAAACATCTTCAGTTTTCTAAATTATATTTTTTTCATTAAAATTTGTCTAAATCAACCGTCTTACTGTGACTGAAAAATCTTAAAACCCTACTTTTTTGGCATTAAATAACCCATAGAGATTGATATGCCGTTAAACAAAACCCAAACTTTTAGGGTTATTTAATATCGAAGATGATCGGAGCGTACAATTGCCGAAACGTTGTGAATATGGCAATAAATATGAGGAGAACAGTCAGAATAATGTAAATGGTGCAAATATTTACAATAATTTTTTTCAGAAATCTAGACAAATAGTTTTATTCCATCTTTGCGTTGGTACTTATTTTATTAAACGTTTTCGTTATTAATATTATTTAGTCATTTTTCATCATATTTCGATTTCTGCTATGGTCGCACTGCCTACCAAATCTGCGGGAAGACCTAAGGCAGGTCGTGGTGTGTTGTTATAGCTCCTTTTCATGTTTTTTCTATCTCCCCTAACATCCCTAGAGTTACATAGACAAAGTTCTCCTCGGTGTGTCGGCTGTACTTAACAAGACAATTTTTTGTATATTTCTTGAGCTGGGGTTTCCAGGGATTCTTTCAATGTGTTGTTTTGATCCATTTTTTATCGTTTCAAGTGCATCCACTATCACTGGCACGACTCTTGTTTTCAATTTCAACATTTTTTCTATTTCAATTTCCAGGTATTTATATTTTGACAGTTTTTCGAATTCTTTTGTTGCTGGAAAAACATATCAATTAATAAGCAAGTTTTTTTCTTTTTGATATTTGCTTCAATTTTTCGATCTGTGTAGATGGTGAAATCCCATAGAATGGTGACATCTTCTATTTATGTCATCGGTGCGGGGTGATGTACATACAGTGTTTGTTTACATATTTTCCATAGTGTTTGCATATTGTCCAGTCTAAATATTGCCCCACTCTGTCGTGACGATTTTTATATTCATTTGGGGCAAGAACAGAACATCCTGAGATTAGGTGGTCTATTGTTTCTTGGTGTTTATCACAAAACCTGCATTTTGGATCCATATTATTATGCATTATTATTATTATTGTTGTTGTTGTTATTATTAGATGGTCTATTATTTCTTTGTATTTATTATTATTATGACATTTTTTCATCATATTTCGATTTCTGCTTTGGTCTCACTACCAACCAAGTCTGCGGGGAGACCTAAGGCAGGTCGTGGCGTGTTGTTATGACTCCATTTCATGTTTTTCTATCTTCCCTATCATCCCTAGCATTACATAGATAAAGTTTTCCTTAGTGTGTGGGCTGTACTTAATAAGACAATTTTTTGTATATCTCTTAACCTGGGGTTTCCAGGGATTCTTTCAATGTGTTGTTTTGTTCCATTTTTTATCATTCCAAGTGCACCTACTATCACTGGCACAACTCTTGTTTTCAATTTCCACATTTTTCCTATTTCAATTTCCAGGTCTTTATATTTTGACAGTTTTTCAAATTCCTTGATTGCTATGTTACAATCCGCTGGACAAGCCATATCAATTAATAGACAAGTTTTCTCCTTCTGGTTTTTAACAATAATGTCTGGCCTGTTTGCTTCAATTTTTCTGTCTGTGTAGATGGTGTAATCCCATAGAATGGTTACATCTTCTATTTCTGTAACCGGTGCTGGGTGATCTTCATACCAGTGTTTGCCTACAGCTTTTCCATAATGTTTGCATATTGCCCTATGTAAATATTGCCCAACTCTATCGTGGCGATTTTTATATTCATTTGGGGCAAGCACAGAACAGCCTGAGATTAGGTGGTCTATTGTTTCTTGGTGTTTATCACAAAACCTGCATTTTGGATCCATATTATTATGCATAATATTTGCCTGAAAGTTTCAGGTGAAAAGACTTTGGTCTTGTGCTGCAAGAATAAAGCCTTCAGTTTCAGACTTTAATCCAGATGAACGTAACCATCGATGAGTATTAACTTTGTCAACATTAGATTTATTGGCACGTACTGGATATTGGCCATGCAGAGGTTTATCTTGCCAGCGCTGTTTCATCTGTTCAAGAGCTTAATCTTTGGCTTTCATTTTCATATTTTTTGCCGCAATAGCCGGCTCTTGGCTTCCGTTCTGCTTTTCTACAGAATCTACTAACTGTAAATCTTGTTTGAATTTATTATTTATTATTATTATTATTATTATTATTATTATTATTATTATTCCATCCTATTCTTGCCGTTTGGATTATGCATTTTCATAATTATGATTTTATTATTATTTTTCCGCCATCTTATTATTGTTGCTTATTGGTTAGTTTTGATTCACTGTTGTTTCCTGTTACTATTTCTTACAAAGTGTTAATATTTTTGTCAATTTTTTATATCATTCTGTTGTGATTTTACTTTAATATATTTTACGGTTATTACAGAGTCATTTCTTCTGATGACCACTTCGCTCATAGAGGTCGAATCGGGAATGGTAAGCGGTCATATGCCAGTGAATGCTGGACAATATCATCAAAGATGAAAGAAAAACTTGAAGCAACTGAAATGTGGTTCTACAGAAGGATGCTGCGAATATCATGTGAGCAATAATGAGGTGTTAGAAAGAATGGAAACTAAAAGGAAATTAATATCGAGCATCAGGAAGAGACAACTAAATTTCGTAGGATATGCAATGAGGAAGGAGGGCTTGGAGAACCTAATACTAAATAGATGGGAAAAGAGACAGAGGAAAGCAGCGGATAACATATTTGAAGGACCTGAGCAGGTGGATGACAGAACCGAGGTTGCGAGATATTACAGGATAAAGCGTGCTAAGAACCACCAGGGATAGGAAGACGTGGAAGGCCATGGTCGCCTACGTCCTGAAAGGACAAGACATATAAAAGAAGAAGAAAAGTGATTATAAATATGCGTAGTGAAACAGCAGTTGTAACGCGTCTAACGTTCCCTCTGTAAAAAAATAAAAAATAAAAAAAATAAAAAAAATAAAAAAACAAAAACTGCCATATATAAAAAATAATAAGTCTTTTATTCATAGTCACCATTGTTTTTGTTTTTTAATTTTTTTTAAAATTTCTTATATTGAAAGTAAGCTACGATATTTGTAGAAATACATGCTCAGGATGGGGTGAATATTACTTCATGTCTCACTCTGTCTTTTTTCTTTCTGAGTTGGTGTTCTGGAGTAGATTTCGCACTGAAGGTTATAATCGTGCTATGTCGGTTGCTAATCGACTGAACGTACTCAAAATGTTAGGAACTTGGTAATCTTCCACTGAAAGCTGACTCCTTAGTATTCGGTTAACTGCCGACTAATATCAACTGCCTAGTAGTTCTACTGAACTCCAATAGAAGTCCAAAGAACTCCTATGAACTTCCCAAGGACTTCTTCCGTTAAGTTCCTGTTAACTTTTACTACTATAGGAGGGAGAGTCCATTATCTGAGGAATATGTGTGTTTCGGGTGTAATAAAAGCTTTAAAACTAATCCATGGTCCTGGATCTCAGACTCTTTGGACGTTGGCACGAAAGACTAAAATGCAATAGTTGTTTCCAGTTAAAGCGAAACCGTAGACTGAAAGAAAAATGAATGGATGTAAGTCAAATTATGGTTTCCTGGTATCGGTCTCAAAGAAGTTGTTTTCGTCGTAAACTGAATTTTGAAGGCTAAATAAGTCCTCTGAGTAAATGGTATCATGGCTGAGACTAAAACTACTATTATACCTACTTAGAGCCAAACCCAAAGCAAAAACTAAAATAAAAAGGGCTGAAAAAAATACAGACATACAGGCAGATAAACAGACACAACACACAGACATCTTACCTTATATATATATATATATATATATATATATATATATATATATATATATATATATTATCAATTTTCTGCACTATTGTAAGAATTGCAACCTTGAAACTTCTGAATATCGTTTCTTATGTCTTTGTCTATGAGTGTATCAAATTTGATTAAAATCGGACCACTTCTATAACCCAATTTTTTCGATTATCGATTTCCGATATTTATCAGGGGTACCTCGACACAAAACCTAGCTAAGAACACTCGCAGACGCTTATAGTACAACTGTGTAAATTTTTCAAGAAAATCGGTTCAGCCGTTTCGGAGTCTATAGGCAACGGACGGACACACAGACACATGCACACACACACAAAGTTCCATTTCTAAATAAGTTTAGATATCTTTCCAGGATTGATAACGGTTTCCTTCCCAACCTTTTGTTTGAAGTAGTGTGGAACGTCAACACTCTGATTATATCATTATTTTAATTTTCCCATATTGATGAAGGTTTCCTTCCTAACCTTTTATTTGAAGCAGTGTGGAATGTCAACATTTGATGATGTCATTATTTTCTCTTCTTTATTCAGTATTCTTCAGTAATCCTCTGCGTCGTAGTGGCATTCACGCCTTGCTTAGAGTAAAATAATTTTAGAATAAAAAATAAAAATCTGTGTAATGTTGAGGTAACTTTACCATAGGTAGAGGAGTGCTTTGGAAAGGGATGTGTTTTACTTGGGTGGATTCTGGGCACAGGCAACAGAAGAAAGTCACCGGTGTCAATTGGTACACGAATCAAAGAATTAAAGAATTTGGGGAAAAGAAAGAAAGAATTCAGGTTTGCGGGAATTAAATGGTCTGATGAATTTTGAGATCTTTAAGGATATTCTTCTGGTACTCAGTATTGGGTGCGGTTAACTCTAGCAGAAAAACCAAAAGGTTACAAAACGTTGTGAATATCTACAAAGGTGTGGCTTTTGGTAGTAAATAGCACCGGTCAAGTGTCAACTCTTTTTGCTTTATTGGGAGATGTCCCCGTCAGTCTCCGTCTACGCAACGGTACATTTAAATCCACCCTATCCTGGTATCGTATTTCCATATATGCCTCGTCCCTCCTACAGCATGTACGGCCACACCCATGAACAAGCAGTGAATGGGCTAATGGGGACCGTCTTTTTTATCTGCTTTCTCCCCGAATTTCATAAATAATCATAGGTTGATGCAAAAATTTCCAGCTAGTCTAACAAAAAAAAAAAAAAAATGGCGGTCCCAAATTCCATCATGGTCTTGTCTGAGATTAGACTGATGTCACCACCCCTCCCACAATAAGTTGTAGCGCAACCCGATCTTTCCAGCTTCAATATTTGTTCAAGACCCCCCACCAGATGTTGACTCCGCCAGTAATTTGTGGTGCAATGGATATCGACAGGGAACGAAAAATCGGGGAGCCGTGTTCGAATACCAGTTAAATTCCTTGCATTCACTTACGCGCAAATATATGTAAGAAAGGTATTAATCCGTCTCTTCCTTCCAGTTATGGGTTAAATAACAGGACAGATTGAGTTTTATAGCCTTGGTTGGCAACCAGTCTACCGCAGAAGTTAATGGCAACCTACTGCGGGATAATCCTCTGCCCAGCCAGTCATGTTTCTTTCGAGACATTATCGTCCAAGCGTATATAACGTATGGCAATTAACTGACTGACTGAATGGGAACTAATTTCATTGTAAATTCACTCTATTACAATTTATTGAAACTTTTTCTTTGTGTTTGAAATTGAACGGGATTTGTTTTTTTTATTGGATAACTCTTTTCGCGGAAATGGATATTGAGACTTACTAAGGTAAAACTTAATAATTGAATTTCTTTTTTAGATTTTTTAACAGGTTAATAAGAGCAGATAGGTTCACGTATAGTCCGGCCAAAAATTCTTCCATGTCTGTTGAACAGAAATAAAGATTCATCCGTTCTTTTGTCTATACGATATGGTTTACTTATTCTTTCTTTCTTTCTTTCTTTCTTTCTTTCTTTCTTTCTTTCTACCAGGGCAGCAATGTTCTGTCTTTTGGTGATCAGACTAGCTAGTGTAGTGGACGTGAATTTTCTTTGTGGGAGTAACGGGTTGCCAATTTGCTGGCTGATGCTACCGACTGATCATTAGGAGCCGGAAATTTTTGATAACTCTTGGAGAGACTGCTTTGATCAACAGTCGCATATTGCCGAGCCACGCCGTGGATGGGTAGGTATCTTTGAGTGTGTTTTTGGTGAGCAACCCTGAGGCTACACTATGCTCTGTTCTCAGTCATGCTCTGGATGGTTTATATTTTTATGGACGACAGATACTGACAATTATGGCCGTCTTTTCTCTCTACTCTCTAATCGAACTTCATGAAAAATAAAAACCAAAAACAAAAAAGCAAAAGCCTTTTATTTTACTGATATTTTTGGCATTCGTATCAACTTTTGCAGCGTAGAATCCTTCCTTTTGGAACGATCGTGAAAATAACTTAAACTCTTTCATTGCTACCAATGAATTTTTGGTTCCAGGCTAGCTTCCACTTTGCCGGGAAGATCCCAGCATTTCCATTGGTGTTTACATCTAGGATAATTTTCGGATGGCCAGGTTAGTTGGTTGGTTGATTTGGTTTTATGGCATATCAACCTCGACGGGTCATTTATTGCCAACTAAATTTTATTTATTGTTGGTAATACCTTTTTCTTTCAACAATTTATTGTTGTTTTTATATAAGTTTTGTATTTAGTAATAGTTTCTTCTTTTCGAGTATCAAGATTCATTGGGATTTGTTTTTAAGGGCAGGGTCCTACTCTGTTATTTAACCCATAATTGGAGGGAAGGGACGGATTAATACCTTCCCAAGGGTACCAGTGCTTAAGTGAATGCAGGGTATTCAACTGGAATTCGAATTCGGCTCACCGATTTCTCTTTCCGAGCCGATATCCACTGCACCACAACGCACATCTGTCAATAAACGCTTACAGCAGCTGGTATTCTCAAGCGGTCACCCATCTAAGTACTGACCAGACTCAACGTTGCTTAACTTCGGTGATCGAGCGAGAACCGGTGTATTCAACGTGATATGGCTGTAAGCCGGATGGCCAGGTAATCGTCTCTCTATGCTCCTGATTACTACTTCATGTGCTTCCGTTTTTCATTACTAAATTCTTCCCTACTCGTTTCCCTAGCAAAACCGAGCCCCAGACTTCTCTACTTGGTTTATTTCTTACCACCTCTCTTCGCTCTTACCGTGCTTCGCAATACTGACCTCTTGATAAGTATGAGCACTCGATGGTAGCTACTTATATTTTGTTGCAATCATCAATCACACAGATACCCCCTATCCATAAAAGGTAAATTTTCGTTGTAAGTCACGACGCTTTTCCCCTTCAAATTTGTCCAAAATAGCATTATCTCTGTGCAAATGTATATGCTGAACTCAAATCAACTGTTAGTTATTGAAGAAACTTACCTTTTTTTTTTAAATGTCCATAAAAAACAAACTATATCTCGCACTTTTTCTCTCCCGTAACTCTCACGAATTCATGTAATTAACTGCAGAATGACGTACAGCGTATGTGAACGAATTTTGGCAGATTTTTCTTAATTTACTAATACTTCCGGCGATGTACTACCGGTAATGAAATAATGCGCTATTGTATTTCTACGCTTATTTCTCTCAAAACAGGAAGTACATCGCCGGAAGTTTCAGTAAAGGAAGAAATTCGACCAAAATTCGACAGAAAATTGCTGCCTACGTAGAACGTCATTCTGCAGTTTATTACATGACTTTGTGAGAGTTACGGGAGAGAAAAAGTGCGTGATATAGTTCGTTTTTTATGAACTTTCAAAGCAGAAAAGGTAACTTTCTTCAATAACTAATTGTTGGTTTGAGTTCAGCATATACATTTGCAAAGAAATAAGGCTATTTTGGATAAATTTGAAGGGGGAAAAGCCTTCGGCATCTAAAATGAACATTTACCCCATAAAACTTATTCCATGACCAGCATGCTTATTTTGGACGCCATGCTTGATTTTCTTCGTGATGCCCCATAGAGTGACATTTTCAAACAACTAATTGAAAATTGCGCCGCTGAGGTTTCTTCTTGCGTCAAAGCCAGCGCGGCAGCCTAAATCCCTTCACAGAAATATCAGGTGAAACTTCAATCTTCTCCATGGTTCATGCAAGCATTTCCCAAGGGTATTAGCACGTAAGTGAATGTAAAAAACTCGACTGAAATTCGAACTCGTCTCTCCAGTTACTGAATCCGAGCCATAATCCATTGACTGCTAATAAGCACTAATAATAATGTGTAAGAAACCTTGGATTCATAAATATCCCAATCGTATTAACACGCAAGGGAAAGCAATTAAATCGACTGAAATTCAAACACGGCTCTCCGATTTTTCAATCCTAATATGCACACGTAATAATAAAAAAATAAAGTTGGATGCATATATTTCCCAAAGATATTAGCACCTAAGCAAATGTAATGAACTCGACTGGAATTCGAACTCGGCTCTCCGGTTCCTCAGTTCGAGCTAAAATCCATTACTCTACTGTGTCTCCTAATAAAACACGCATAATACAGAGAAAAAAGCCTTGGATCCATACATATCCCAACCGTTTTAGCACGTAAGTAGAAGCAAAGAACTCGAATGGAATTTGAACTCGACTCCCTGATTCCTCAATTCATGACCCTAGACATTACATCACCTTACATTATCATATACAAAAATACCAACGCACATTTTTTTTTGTTTTTCTGTTTATATAATTTCTCTTCCTGTAGCTTGTTCTCTGAACCAATGGTTCCTTCCTCGCTGCACTGAGCTGACCATATTCAAATCTGATTTCCCCTTATTTACCGATAGATAAAAGTGGACTGACCGGAATTATAGCAAAGCGAAGTGTAGGCAAATGTCCCCAAGGACTGTCTGCAAGGGAACCGCATAGCCTTCACCCTGCACATGACCTGCAAACAATTTGGTGAGTGGTGGTAGTAGAGAGGGGTGAAATGCTAAATGCGGATGAAGGTTTTGGGGTATGGTTAACGAGACAGTTATGTTGTGGCGGGAAGACCAAGAATGGAAGAGACAGCCCGATTTAGAATGAATCAGTAGGCTGATCATGCACTCTTTGACATATGGTGTGAGCGCGTTTGATGGGGGGAAGGAAGCGAGCAACTTGAGGAAGAGGTGTAGAGGAGGAAGAAGCGAGAAGTGGGTAACAGAGATAAAAAAATAAAACAATATCGGAAGAAAGGTAGAAAGCTATAAGCAAAACGAAGGGGGAGGAGAAACGGGGTGGTTAAGGCTGAAAAAAAACGTGTACGGGGTAGAGTAAAAAAAAAAAGAAGAAATGGAAAAAGGAAATATCGAAAGTTAGAAACAAAATGAGGAAAAAAAAAAAAGAGAAAGTCTAAAGGAGGCAAAAACGTAAGCAGGAGAAATAAATATACAAAGAAAATGCATAAAATCTAGTAGAAAAATTGAGAGTGAATGAAAAAAAAAAACAGGTTAAAATCAGTAAAATGAAAAAAAAACAGGTTAAAATCAGTAAAATGAAAAAAAAAACAGGTTAAAATCAGTAAAATGAAAAAAAAACAGGTTAAAATCAGTAAAATGAAAAAAAAAACAGGTTAAAATCAGTAAAATGAAAAAAAAACAGGTTAAAATCAGTAAAATGAAAAAAAAAAACAGGTTAAAATCAGTAAAGCCTATTGATTTCTTTACATTATTCGGGCTATTGTTCTCATCTTTTTTGCTATTTGTTTCAGCCCATATACATTCAGGCCTTCTTCAGGTGCTAAGAAGTACGTAGAATAATGTAAATATTATCCGCTCCCGACAACTCTCTTATACAGTGTAACCCTGATATAAGGGAGGTGTCGTGACCGGATAAAGTTATCTTATATCTGGGTTTCTCTTATATCCGGGTTCTGTTATATTTGACTTTCAGCTATTTTATATACATTACAACAGGCTCTAATTTGGGACCAAGTAAGATCTATCTTATATCCGGGTTTATCTGATATCCGGTCTCTTATATTCGGGTTATAAAATAGTAGTTGTTATAAGCAACGTCAAATCTGGCCAGTACTTAGATGCGCATTGTGGTGCAATAGATATCGACTGGGAACGACAAATCGGGGTGCCGACTTCGAATTCCAGTTTAATTCTTTGCATTCACTTTCGCACAAATACCCTTGGGAAATATATTAATCCATCTCTTCCCTGCAGTTATGGGTTAGATAATAGGACAGATTGGGTTCTATAGCCTTGGCTGGCAACCAGTCTACTGCAGAAAGCAATGGCAATCTACTGCAGTATAATTTTCTGTCCAGTCTGTCATATCTCTTTCGAGACATGATCGCCTAAAGCGTGTATAAAGCATGGCACTTAACTGACTGACTGACCTAGATGGGTAAGACTTTTGGAATAATTTATGTTCGGGCGCGCTCCACCTTTCCACGCAAATGGACTATTTGAATCACTATATAAAATAGTAGTGATTATACCTCGAGGAAGGAAGTCGAGTATGGAAGTCGAGTGATCGAGTCAGTCGGGTATTTCCGGTGTTGCACCGGAAGTGTTCTACTAGTCAATCTATCACGTCTCTACGACGATACTGTATACTAATTACCTTGTTCTGTATTCTACTAATCCTCACCTCTTGTAAATACTTCTCTTTCTTGTCAATACACCTACTTTTATACTATTACGTATTATTTCACATAATTCTGTTACCCGACGTAACACTATCTCATCTCAAAAATATAGACAAATACTGATTGATTTCTTTTCTATGACTTCAATTTTTATTTATTTATTTATTTATTTATTTTTAATCATCTCACCCCAACAAGGCATTCTACTGCCACTGTAGCGCAGGGGTTTACTTGGTGGAAAGTGGTGAGAAAGAGGAGTTAGAGCGAATGTCAGGAAGAGGATAAAGACGGATGAGAATCCTGAGGATGTCGGTGGAATAGATGGAAAAAGAGCTTGTAAGAATAGATGCAAGTTAGTGTGATAGGAGATGTCTGTTGACCTTACATTTAAATTCTTAAAAATTGTAGCTATCGGGGGAGCAAGTATATGGAAGGGAAGTGCGTGAAAAGAAGCTGTTAGAGTAGAAATTGCGGTTACATTTCATTGGTTTCACTAGTAGCTAACCTAGTAGCTCGTGTAAATTCATACCTAGGGGGCAGCAGTGATCTAAGTTTATCGGAGCAGAAGCCGTGAAAGTATTTATAGAAGATGCACAGGGAAGCTACTTCCTGCCGGTGAGAGAGCGACTGCAGCCGAGCTGCTTAGTCGGTATCGATCACATTGCAGATTCTCCGTTGGATTCTGTCAAGAACCCTGAGGTGAATAGCAGGGGCACCCGACCAGATGTGGCAGCAGTATTCAATACACAGGCGGATGGTACATTTATATATGTGTAAGATGGACTCGGGCGGGAAAATCTTCCTGGCCCTGCATAGTGAACCGGCCTTCTTCGCAGTGGATTTAGCAATGGATTCGATATAGTCATTCCACTTGAGGTCCGCTGAGAGTGTGAGACCAAGGAGGAGTAGTGTTTTACTCTCAGGGAGGCTAGCCTGTTCCATGCTAATGAGTGGTGGGTAGGAGCGATTGTCTATGATGGTTAATAAATAGCAGCTTCGTTTTGGAAGCATTAAAATTTACGAGCCATTTCTTTTCCCAGTCCGTCACGGATTGGAGGTCCTTCTCAAGCTCGGCAGTGAGGTTCGCTTTGTTAACCTCAGCAGATTTTTGATCGAGGCGAGAGTATACGATAGTGTCGTCGGTGTACATGCCTACTTGGGACCTTATAACATCGGGGAGGTCGTTAATATGGATAAGATAAAGCGTAGAACCTAGAATAGAGCCTTGAGGGACACCCGCGTTCGTATGGTAGTTTTGGGAGGCATGACCGTTTAATACTACCTTTATTGTGTGATTAAAGAGGAAGGAGTAGATTAGGTCAAACAATGGTCCAGTTATACCATAGCTCCGCAGTTTGCGTAGAAGGCCAGCATGCTAGACCGTGTCAAACGCTTTGGAAATATCCATGGCAACGTTTCGAGGTTCGCTATTGTTATCGAGAGCCTGGTATATATACTCTGTGATGGTCGTTAGCAGATCAGCAGTAGACCTGGTGAAGCGGAAACCATACTGCTTGTCCGAGAGAAGTCTGTGGGCTGTGAGATGCTGAACCACCTCGGCGTTGATAATGGCTTCGAACACTTTGCCAATGATCGGTAGGAAGCTGATAGGGCGGTAATTAGCGGAGTCCGAGGTTTCTCCAGTATTCTTAAATGTAGGAACTACAGAGAAAGACCTGCATATTATCTAAAACCATAAAAAATAATTTAGTTGTAACGTATTTATTTTTTTAGAGATAGTGAATGCTGGAAAATCTCATCAAAGATGAAGGAAAACTTGAAGCAAATGAAATGTGGTTCTACAGAAGGATGCTGTGGATATCATGGATCGAGCAAGAGAGCAATGACGAGGTGTTGGAAAGAATGCAAACGAAAAGGAAATTAATAGTGAGCATCAAGAAGAGACAGCTAATGTTTCTGGGACATGCAACGAGGAAGGAGGGCTTGGAGAATCAGATACTAACAGTCCAGATAGAGAGAAGGAGAGACGGGGGAAAAGCAGCGTGTAACATATTTGAAGGACCTGATCAGGTGGATGGCAGAACGTGGATTGCCTGGTGTAACATGAGAAAGCTTGCTATCGGCCACCAGGAATAGGGAGATGTGGAAAGCCATGATCGCCTACGTCCTGAATAGACAAGGCACATAGAAAAAGAAAAGGAATTGTCTAGTGATAAAGGATGTTTTTTGTGGTGCAATGAATATCAGCTCGAAAAGTCGAGTTCGAATTCCAGTTGAATTTGTTACGCGCAAATCCCCTTAGGAAGGGTATGAATCCGTCACTTCTCCCTCCAGCTATGAGTTAAATACCAGGACAGATTGTGTTCTATAGCTCTTGGTTGGCAACCAGTCTACCGCAGAAAGAAATGACAACCTACTGCGGGAAAATTTTCTGCCTGGCCACTCATGTCTCTTTCGAGACATGATCACCCAAGCGTGTATTGCGCATGGCACTAACTGAGTGATACAGACCTTACTAATTAACTTACAGCTGAGGTGAGAAGAGGTAGATTCATACCTTTCTCGATGGTATTTACGTATGGTGGATATAATGAACCCAGAAAGAATTAACAATTCCGAGTGAGACTTGGTATTTCCAAGATGGCATCACTCTAGGCATTGGCCAGAGTTAAGCAATTCGGTGATCGCACAGGAATCGATGTTTCAACGTGATATGGTCGTAAGTCCATTAAGCTATCCGTCCATCCAATCTTAGAGCATTTGGTAATCCCAAATGGTTACCCACCTAGGTAATGACCATGCTCGATGTTGCTTAACTTAGCTAATCATACGGGAACCGGTGTTTCAACGTGGTGTAGCCGTAAGTTCATTATGCCATCTGCACATCCACTCTTACAGCGTCTTGTATTCCCAAATGGTCACCCACCTAGGCAGTGATCAGGCTCGATGTTGCTTAACTTAGATAATCATACGGGAACCGGTGTTTCAACGTGGTGTAGCCGTAAGTTCATTATGCCATCTGCACATCCACTCTTACAGCGTCTTGTATTCCCAAATGGTCACCCACCTAGGCAGTGATCAGGCTCGATGTTGCTTAACTTAGATAATTATACGGGAACCGGTGTTTCAACGTGGTGTAGCCGTAAGTTCATTATGCCATCTGCACATCCATTCTTACAGCGTCTTGTATTCCCAAATGGTCACCCACCTAGGCAGTGATCAGGCTCGATGTTGCTTAACTTAGATAATCATACGGGAACCGGTATTTCAACGTTGTGTACCCGTTATCCCATTATGCCATATGCACATCCAATCTTACAGTGTCTGGTATTACCAATGGTCACCTATCGAAATAATGACCAGGCTCGACGTTCCTTAACTCATGGGATCTCAAAGTTACCGGTGTTTTAACACGATGTGGCTGTAAGCTCGGTAAAACTTAAGTGGGAGGAGTAGAGAAAAAAAGAAAAGGAAGAAATAGACATAGATAGGAAGGAAAGAAGAGAAGTTTGAAAATAATAAAAACGAGAGGAGGATATCATGAGAGAAAGATGATAGTAAAGAGAAAGGCGTAAATTTGGGTGAATATTTTTTAAATAGAAAAGGGGCTGTTTTTAGGGGGGTTGGAAAAGAAGGGAAAAATCAGAATAAAAATAAGGGGGGGGTTTTATACAGAAATAATAAAACTTTCCGCGCAACTGTAATTTTAAGCGCCAAATATGTGCGTATACACATTTAGGGTCCTAACGAAGGACATTTTATAATGCCACATACTTTCAGGATGTCCGCTGTGGTGTAATGGCTATCAGCTCAGTATCAGAAATCGAATTCCAGTCGAATTCGTTGCACTCACTTAAGCGTAAATAACGTTTTGGAAAGGTTTTCATCCATTTTTTTTTTCACTCCAGCTATGGTTTGAATAGAATAACAGATTGGATTCTATAGACCTGGTTGGCAACCAGTCTACTGCAGAAAGTAATGGCAACCTACTGCAGGTAAATCTTCTGCCCAGTCAGTCATGTCTCTTTCGAGACATGATCGCCCAAGCATGTTTCATGTATGGCACTTAACTGACTGACTGAGAATAATTCTATTTTTGCTTTCTATTGACTCTGTATTGGGTACCAGGGAAAAATATGCCCATCAAGTCACACACACCAAATACCTAGCCACATACTACTTTTCGAAGTGTGCTTGCTGCACCCAGTAAGGCAGGTTTGTGGAACGATGGCAGGTTGTATTGCGCATCTTATCGACCAGTTGTTGCGGATTCCGGGAATGGGGTCCGCACAAATAAATGAACAACGACCAGTAATTTAGATAGAAAATAAGTGTATTAACGGAAGGACACAGACTTGAATGAAGATTAGTAGTCCAGGAATACAGGTTAGTAAAAAATATATGTACAAGTCTCTGGAGGTGAAGCCGTAGTATATTGAGTATGTCCGCGTCAGAAGCTGACGGGTACTGCGTAATAATCTTCTCGATGAGTGGAGCACAGAGCTACTATGAACTACTGTGTATTGACTGATAGTCTCTCTCTGGACTCTCGTATTGTCCGGTTAACTATCTGTGATACTATTCTCTCGTCTGGCTTCTATTGCAGTTGTATAAGTATACTCTGGACGAGTCCATCTTTATGAAAAGGGAGAACCCCACAACACCCTCTCCCTAGCTTCTTTTTTTAGGGGAGTCAATATTTTTTTCGCTCATGGTCTATTATTTTAGGTTCTGTGAATTTTCTTTTCCTGCTTGTTCTTCTAATCTCCGTGGCTACTTGCGGTCTTTGAATTTCAAATGCTTCAAAAATCTCCATCGCGTATTCATTTTCCGAAGGTGACGAGCTTGGTTCCTCTACACGTCTTTTCTGTATCTGATTGATATGTCTCCTGTGGGTGAATTTTTCGCCTTAGATCGTATACAGAACATTTCCCAATCTGCTTATTATCGTACCTGGTTCCCAGTATGCGATATCTGAATATTCTGAAATAGACCCGTTTGCCTGGTTTGAAGGATCTTTTAGACACTATAGGTGTATGCCGGTTTTTATTTTTGATGGGTAATAATTTGTCAAAGACAGACCGTATTTTACGGGAAAATATCATTTCAGCTGGCGAAAGGCCAACTGGTGTGTTTCCGTTCGGGATTATTCTTTAGACTTGTAAGAATTGTTGCATAGCACTTTCTGTTGGTACGTCCTCTGCTTTTTTCAAGGCTCTTTTAAGAATGTTCAAAAACCTTTCGACTTGACCGTTAGATCGTGAATGGTACGGTGCTATTTTAATATGCTTGACTTGATAAGTCGCACAGAAATTTTTGAAAGCCGCTTAAGGTGAATTTGGTACCATTATCGGTGACAAGGCAATCTGCTACGCCAAATCTTGTGAATAACTCGTGTAGACAATTAATAGTGTTTTCCGTCGTAGGGTGTTTGCATCTGAAGATTTCTGGCAACCTGCTAAACTTATCTAGCGTTAAAAAGTAGAAATATCCATCTATGGGTCCTGCATAGTCCGCATGGACTCTAGACCAAGGTTTGTCCATCTCAGGCCATGGTTTTTGTATAATTGGTGGTGCCTTTGTTACCGGAGCGCAGCCTCTACATTTTTCCGCCATTGTTGTTATCCATATTAAGCCAGTAAACGAAACTTCACATTAACGCTTTCATACGGTTTTTTCCTGGATGTCCCAGATGAAAGTCCTTCAGAATTCATCATTGTAATGATTTGGGTATGACCATTTTTTCATTATAAAGTAATACGTGATCACAAATTGAAAAGCTTTCCGCTAGATTTCTTTCTTTTTCTTCTATTTTTCAAGGCTCTCTTAAGAGTGTTCACAAACCTTTCGGCTTGACCGTTAGATCGTGGATGGTATGGTGCTATTTTAATTTGTTTGACTTGATAAGTCGCACAGAATTCTTGAAGGTCGCTCGAGGTGAATTGAGTACTATTATCAGTAACAAGGCAATCTACTACGCTAAATCTTGCGAGTAATTCGCGTAAACAATTTATAGTATTTTCCGTCGCAGGGTTTTGTATCTGAAGACTTCTGGTCACTTGCTAAAATTGTATACCGTTATAAAGTAGTAATATCCATCAATGGGTCCTGCTTAGTCCGCATGGATTTTAGAACAAGGTTTGTCCATCTCAGGCCATGGTTTTTGTATAATTGGTGGTGCCTTTGCTGCCGCAGCGCAGCCTCTACGTTTTTCCACCATTTGAGTAATGTTGTCATCCATATTAGGCCAGTAAACGAAACTTCTCATTAATACTTTAATACGGTTTTTCTCGAGGTGTCCTAGATGAAAGTCATTCAGAATTCATCATTGTAACGATTTGGGTATGACCATTCTTTCATTTCAAAGTAATACGTGATCCCAAATTGAGAAGCTGCCCGCTAGATTTCTTTCTTTTTCTTCTATTTTTCTCTTTTTACTTCGTATGAATTCATCCATTTCATCTTCTCTTCTGATTTCTAACAAGGTCACCGGTAATTCTTCCTTTTCTGCATTGCTTAGAACTTTACTAATTTCGTCTTCGGTTCTCAAAGCCGCTATTACAGAGTCGTCCAGAGGTTCGCATTTCGCAGGTACCAATCTAGATAAAACATCTGCATGACCAGTTTTCTTCGACGGTAGGAACTCTAGTTTGAAATTATAATTTAATAATATAGTTCCCCATCTCAGAAGTCTATTAACTGTGTAAATTGGTAGTTCTTTTTTCGATCCGAATATAGTGAGAAGTATATGATCAGTTTAAAGAGTAAGCTCTCTTCTATATAAGTATATGTGGAAGCGAGTTATGGTGAATATTATGCCTAACGATTTTTTCTCGATTTGCGAATAATTCCTCTCTGCCGAACAACGATCTAGATGCGTAAGCTACAGGTTTCTTTGTGCCATTCTGCATCTTGTGTCATATACAAGCTCACATTCCATGTAAACTTGCGTAACTAGCAATCATGATTTCCAGTTTGGGGTCAAAATGAGCCAGTGCTAGATCAGATGTTAATTATTTTAAGATATCCTTAAAAGCTTTCTGACAACCTTCCGTCCAATTTCATTATCTTTTTTCAATAGTTCATTGAGGGGAGCCCTCAATTTGTGCATGCTTTTAGTAAATTTACTGTAATAGTTCGTTAGACCAAGAAAGCCTTGCAACTCTGACATCTTTCGGCTCAGGTATATTTTTTATTGCAGATGCTCTATCTATATATTGTTTTCTGCCATTTTATTTTATTATTTGGCGTAAATACTTTATTTCTTTTTTTTTTAAATCGCACTTTTTTTTTCCATTTAAAAACCAAAGTCCTGAATTATTTTAAAAACTTATTTAATGTGTTTTGCATGTTCTTCTATATTGTCGCTTTTGATTAAAATGTCTAAGTAAGCAGTAGCAAACTTCTGTCCCATGAGCATGGTATCGATAGTCTGTTTGAAGATTGACGGAGGTACTTTTATTCCAAATGGTAATCTGTTAAATTTGTAAAGTTCTTTATGAGCATTGATACATAAAATTTTTGTACTTTCTTCTTCTACTGGAATCTGAAGATAAGCTTCGCTTAAATCAATCGTAGAAAATTAAGCTTGATAAATATTTTCTCCAGGCTTGGCAATGGGTAGTGGTAATCTTTGATAACATTGTTTAACCCAGTCGAGAAATCTGCGCAAACACGTGTTTCTCCAAGTTTTTTCTTTAAGTAGACCACTGGTGCGCCTATTCATTGAATTCGATTTTTGATAGGATCCCAGTTTGGACCAATTTATTTAACTACTTGTCAGTGTTTTCTATGGTTGCGAAAGGTACGTTTCGTTTTTTCTTGAATACTCGCTGAACATTTTGCTTTGGTTCAATTTTAGCTGCAAATTTATTACATTGTTCCAAACCGCTCGAAAATACTTCGAATAATTGACTGTGTAGATCTTCTTTTAATTTTGTAACTTCTGACGGCTCGCACTCTATTTTCTTACAAAATGAGGTAATGGTGAAATCCCATACGTCAAACTTTTGCATCCAGTCTGTGCCCACCAAATTTTCTGTGTCTTTCATTACAAATATTTTCAATTTTTTCGTTTTTCCATGGAATTTTACTTTTAGAATTACTTCTCCTTCAAAACCGAAAGGTTAACAGACTTGGCGATTTTTTGTGAATGCATCATGGTCGGTCTATTTAGCTTCTCCATGCTTGTAGATTAATTATAGTTAGATCTGATCATGATTTTACCTTCTTATTTAAGATCTCGAGTTCTTCGTATTTTCTTGTGTTAATGTGTCTTCGTAGTCCATTCTAGTAGTTCTTACCCTACTAGTGCGTCTTTTATTTATGCCTTATATCCCATTTTTCCAAAAGCTAAACAGTTATTGTATTTAAAACGACAGTGTTTATTCCAGAGGAATACACCACATCTGTAAGATGCAGATGACAGAGGGCGCTTATTTTTTATTTGTTCTCTGTCATTAATCGCTTTATATCTTGTAGCTCTTTCTTTATCATTAATTTTTTTTTTTTTTTTTCGGGGAGGGTGAAAAATCGTAAATTTTTGTTCAATTTACGCATGTGTGCTACTCCCGATACCTCGATATCCTTAGACACGCGTTTTTGACAGTCTTCTGACAAATTTGTAACGTTAATCCGGGCTCGTTTTGAAGCTTCGTGAGCATTCTTTTGCGCATGTCGCTGTCCTTGGCTGAGACTAATCCCTGTACAAAAAGAAGACACTTAAAATTGTCCGGAATAAATTCTGCCAATTTAAAATCATCGCAATGTTCGTTAATCGTTGCAGCGAACGTCGAGTAGTTCTCATTTTTGCTTTTTACGAAGTTGAGGCATTTCCAACTTTTGTGAAAGAGTGAAGTCTTTGAACTGGAGAGCTCCGTAAGGCATGTAACTGTCTCGTCAAACGTCAAATCTTTTGTTTTTTTCGGTAAAATATAGTCCCACAATTTTGTGTACCCCTCTGTTCCCAATTTCCTGAGTAATAAACGTGTTTTTTTCGCTTCCGTCCAGTTTTGTCAGTCTATGTTGAAAATGTTTCCATGACGTCTAAAATAGTCCCCGAAATTTTTATTGTCTTCTAGAGAGTAATTAAATGTTTCTATTTTGTTCCAAACACAAAAAAGTCACCTCTTTTTCAATATTTTTTCTTGTGAGTTAACTGTCACATTTGACAGTAATTCCTGGAGTTGTATTTGTCTCTATTCATTTATTCTTTGTGCTTCCATCTGTTTTTCCTCTAATTTTAACTGTCTTTCCTCAGTCAGTCAGTCAATTTCCATACGTGATACACGCTTGGACGATCATGTCTCGAAAGAGACATGACTGACTGAGCAGAAGATTATCCCGCAGTAGGTTGCCATTGCTTTCTGCAGTAGACTGGTTGCCGACCAAGGCTATAGAATCCAATCTGTTCTGTAATTTGACTCATAGCTAAAGGGAGAAGATATGTATTATATAGTTAAGTAGTAATTATAGGGGAATCAGTTTATTACTTCATAACTATAGAAAATCGATCCCCCACTTTATACCCAGTAGAAGCCTTAATTATGTTTCTAACTATTATATTCAATCAGTCAGTTAAGTGCCATACGTGATACACGCTTGGGCGATCATGTCTCGAAAGAGACATGACTGACTGGGCAGAAGATTATACCGCAGTAGGTTGCCATTGCTTTCTGCAGTAGACTGGTTGCCGACCAAGTCTATAGAACCCAATCTGTCCTGTTATTTAACCCATAACTGGAAGGAATAGACGGATTAATACCTTTCCCAAGGGTATTTGCGCGTAATTGAATGCAAGGAATTCAACTGGAATTCGAACTCGGCTCTCCGATTTCTCGTTTCGAGTCGATATCCACTGCGCCACAACGCACATCCTATGTCTTTCCTCACTTCTTCTTATAATCTCAAGTATTGCTTTTTGAAGGTCTTCCATTTTTTGCTTTGTTTAAGTGAGGGGTTTCACTTTTTTCCGCTGATTTTTGTATTAAATCTTGTAAAAGATTTTCCTGTTCTGATTGTTGTACAATATTTGTTTTTTTCTCATTTAGTCGCCAATTAATTGTGATGACTTCCTCGAGGAGAAAAAAAATTTGTCTTTCAAATAACTTTTGTTGAGTGACGAATATTTCTTTCTATCTCTTATGTAAGTTTTTTTTCTTCATATGTTTTTTATGTCTGTCGTTAATTGTTGTAACGAGTAGTTCTTTATTAATCCTTGAGTCGTTGCTTAATTGTTGTACGACGTGGTTTGTTAAATTCTATGTGATGAGGTCTTTCTTTTTACTCCTTGCGTCATTGCGAATCTTCGTTACCAAGTTATGCGACGAGATCTTCATTTTAATTTCTGAAAGAGTTTGTTCAAATAGTTGTGTCGCCAAATTGTTGTGGTCGACGTGTATGACAATATGTGAATTTTGTTGTTTTCTACACGTGAGATCTTTCGAGTGCTGTCTCGTTACCAAATTGTTATGCGACCAGATCTTCGTTTTAATTTCTGAAAGAGTTTGTTCAAATTGTTGTGTCGCCAAATTGTTGTGGTCGACGTGTATGACAATATGGGATTTTTCTTGTTTTATACACGTGAGATCTTTCGAGTGCTGTCTCGTTACCAAGTTGTTATGCGACCAGATCTTCGTTTTAATTTCTGAAAGAGTTTGTTCAAATTGTTGTGTCGCCAAATTGTTGTGGTCGACGTGCATGGCAATATGGGATTTTTGTTGTTTTCTACACGTGAGATCTTTCGAGTGCTGTCTTCAAGTTGTTGTGGTCGACGTGACACTCGAATTCTCGTCGACCAGTTGTTGTGGATTCCGGGAATGGGATCCGCACAAAATAAATGAACAACGCCCAGTAATTTAGATAGAAGATAAGTGTATAATTTTCGTTACCGAGTTGTTATGCGACCAGATCTTCCTTTTCATTTCTGAAAGAGTTCTTTCGAATTGCCGTGTCACCAAATTGTTGTGATCGACGTGTATGGCAATATGAGTTTTTGTTGTTCTCTGCGTGGGTTCTTTTGAGTTTTATCGCCAAGTTGTTGTGGTGGACATGACTCTCAAATTCTCGTCGACTAGTTGTTGCGGATTCCGGGAATGGGGTCCGCACAAATAAATGAACGACCAGTGATTTAGATAGAAAATAAGTGTATTAACGTAAGGACACAGACTTGAATGAATATTAGTAGTCCAGGAATACAGGTTAGTAAGAAATATATGTACAAGTCTCTGGAAGTGTAGCCATAGTATATTGAGTATGTCCGTGTCGGAAGCTGATGTGTACTGCGTAATGATCTTCTTGATGAGTGGAGCACAGTGCTACTGTGTACTGACTGCTAATCTCTCTCTGGTCTCTCGTATTCTCCGGTTAACTATGTGAAAACGCGGTATTGAGTATTTATTTACACTCCCACTAGGGCAAAAATGTGGCACAAAAACTTTTTAACGTGGGACCATATAGCCCAGCCAAAAATATATGTGTAATTTTTCCCAGTCGTGACTCTACCCTTCGACGGAGCCATGACTGGATTAATACTCTCCGACCGGAGGCAGAGAGCTGAGAGTGTCAAAGGAACTACCACGTGAAAACGCAGCTTTCTCTCGTCTCGCTTTTATAGCAGTAGTTATACATATACTCTGAACGAGTCCATCTTTAGGAAAAGGGAAAACCCCACAACCTTATCATCATTACTATTGTGTCATTTTTCATTATAAATCAATTTCTGCTATAGTCACACTATCTACCACGTCTGCAGGAAGACCTAAGGCAAGTCGTGGTGCGTTGTTATGGCTCCATTTTATGTTTTTCCTTTTTTTCTCTCTAACATCCCTAGCGTTACGTAGACAAATTCCTCCTTATTTTTTGCATATCTCTTAAGCCAGGGTTTCCAGGGATCCTTCCAAAGTGCTTTTCGTTCCATTTTTAATCATTCCAAGTGCACCTACTATCACTGGCACAACTCTTGTTTTCAATTTCCACATTTCTTTTATTTCAATTTCCAGGTCTTTATACTTTGACAGTTTTTCGAATTCCTTGGTTGCTATGTTACAATCTGCTGGACAAGGCATATCACTTTTTTTCTTTCTTGTTTTTAGCAATAATGTCCGGCCTATTTGCTTCAATTTTTCTGTCAGTGTAGATGGTGTAATCCCATAGAATTGTGACATCTATTTCTGTAACCGGAGCTGGGCGGTGTTCATACCAGTGTTTGTTTACATATTTTCCATAGTGTGTGCACATTGTCCAATGTAAATATTGTCCCCACATTGTCGATTTTTATATTCATTTGGGGTAAGTACAGCACATTCTGAGATTAGATGGTCTATTGTTTTTTGGTATTTATCACAGAACCTGCCTTTTGGATCCACATTATTTAGGATTATATTTGCCTGAAAGTTCCTAGTGAAAAGACTTTGGTCTTGTGCTGCAAGAATAAAGCGTTCAGTCTCAGACTTTAATCCAGATGCACGTAACCGTCGATGAGTATTAACTTTGTCAACATTGGATTTATTGGCACGTTCTGGATATTGGCCATGAAGAGGTTTGTCTTGCCAACGTTGTTTCATCTGTTCAAGAGATTTATCTTTGGCTTTCATTTTCATATTTTTTGCTGCAATATTTGGTTCTTGGCTTCTGTTTTGCTTTTTCACAGAATCTTCGAAATGTAATTTTTGTTTGTATTTACTGCCTTCTTTCATTTTTGAATACTTTTCTTTTCTGTTTTCATATTGTTTGACTAATTGTATCATCCAGTCCTTTGTTGTTTCTATGTATGTTAGTAAGCCAATTATTGTTGTCTTGTATGACAATTCTAGCTGAATAAAACCTCTTCCACCTTCTTTACGGGGTATGTATAGACCGGTCTACATCAGCCTTTGGGTGATGCATCCTATGCTTAGAAAGAAGCTTTCTTGATTTAGAATCCATTCTTCTGATATCGTTTAGAGTCTAGTTCAAGATGTCGAAAATATATAGGACCATTGGGATAGCAAGGCTATTAATGGCCATAATGCTTTTCTGGGAATTCAATTCAGTTTTTAATATCAGTCGTAGCCTTCTATAGTACTCTTTACGCACTATTTCTTTTATTTTTTTATGGTGAATATTTTCACTCTCATTTACTCCTAGGTATTTATTGCATACAACTTTAAGACATCCATGTAAAATAGATGGTTTATTTTCTTTTAGCCTATTTTATAACCACATTCTGTGTTGTTAAGTTGACAGGTTAATGCTATTAATGATATTCAAAATAGTAAGGAAGACAAAGAATCACCTTGAAATATACCTCTTTTGGTGTTTATTTCAATAGATGTATAGGTTCCATTTATATGATTGAGGTAAAGGGTTGTTTTCCATATCAACATACATTGTTTGATGAAATTGATGATGACGGGTGATACCTTGTATATATTTAAAGTCTTTAAGATCCCAGAATGTGGTACACCATCGAATGCCTTACGATAATCTATCCAGGCTACTAAGATTTTTCTTTGTATTGTAGTAGTTTTCCAAGATCATCTTGTTAATAAGTAACTGGTCTTTATATCCGTAACAGCCACGTTTGCACCCTTTTTGTTCAAGCGGGAGCATGTCATTTTTTTCTAAGAAGAAATATGTTTGTTTTGATAAAACAGATGTTAATAGTTTGTATGTTTTCGGAAGGCATGTAATTGGTCTATAGTTTTTTGAGTTGTTTGTGTGACTGTTCTTGGGTAGAAAAAGTGTAATTCCTTTGGTCATGCATGCAGGAATTTTAGTGGGATCGTTAACTATTTCTTGAAGTTCTTTGGCTAGTTTTTTCTGTGCCGTGTTTAAATAATATAGCCAAACGTTTAGGAATTTTATAAGGAAATAGGTGAAAATAATAAACATTATACATATTGATAAAATTCCTAACTTTTGGTTCTTTATTTAAATACAGCACATAAATAATAATAATAATAATAATAATAATAATAATAATAATAATACCCACATACAGCATCAGACTAATGTTTATTTTGTTTGTTTTTTCTTATCTGAAATGTATATTCTAACATCGCGAATTATCTCGTTCAATCTCTCATATTTGCATATCAGTTGTCTAACTTTAACTATTTGAGCATATTTCCTACGGTCTTATACACTGTGCCTATCTGTTTAGGAGCGGAAGTGCCCTAGAATAACCGTAGCCGAACGACAAGAGGTTTATTTTAACAAGTTTAAAGGATGAGGCAACCATGGAGATTTAGGAGTTACATTAGATCCTTCCGATCATCCCCAACGAAAAACCGTCTAAGCCGACTGGGTGATAAAACATGAAGATATCACTAACGGGGCCCCGATTTTAAGTGTATGCGCCGCCTGTATCAAAATCTGTCGTCATGTCGCACACCTTTGGCTTTGACGCAAGTGTTCAGCATATTCTTTATCAGACTGTATGTCATGAGTACATTGGGCTTTGTATATTCGTATCTCTCTTACCATTGTGTTAGTATGCTGCCCTCTCGCTCAATAATAATATTAGGGTCATTCAATGAGTTTGGTGAAATATTCTAAGGTGAATTTTTCTAATACAGATAGAAGCTTACTTTTTTTTAGTTTTATTTTTCCACGTAGTCTCCCAGCAGTGTCACTCACTTTTCCCAACTGTGCGCAAGCTTCCGTATTCCCTCAGCGTAGAAATATTTGGACTGATGTCTCAGCCAATCGCTCACAGCACTTTTGACTTCATTATCACTTTCAAACTTCTTTAAACAATTTAGCCCACTTGTAGACATTTTTTGGCTGAAACATGTGGCACCGTACACAGATGGCATTCTCTCATGAATTTCAACTGGTTTGCACCCTTGACCTTGACCTCTGTTCAATCCTAGAGCATGTTTTTTAGTCGGCCATCATTGTTAATCTCCAAAACTCCCAAAGGTTTTTTTCAATTTCCCCCCAAAAATTAAATCCCTTTGAAAAAGAAGTAAAGGAATTTTTTTTTTAAAATGTAAGCTTCTATCAGTATTAAAAGTCCTTATACCGAAAAATTCACCATATTTATTGACTGACCCTCGTACTAATAATATGCATTAAATAATGTATTGTATTCTTGACCAAAATTAAAGCCATAATTTCCACTTCAGAATTATGGCAAAAGATACTGAAAGACACGATTTAATTTTTTTTTTTTTATCCAGAAACTATTTAAAAATCCAACGATCCTTTTAATCTAATTAAATTTTTTTATTTATAAATTTTAGGAGCCATATAAATTTACTTGCATACAATATTGATTTTTATTAGTCGTGATAAAATGAATATTATAGATGTTACAAAATTAACATTAAAACAATTACATTAATATTAAGAGAAAAAAATGGATCGTGAATTTTCTATTAAAACTAAGGTACCTCCACTGGAGTCCATTTTTTTACCTACACTTAAAATTAAATTGAAATTTTAAAAATAAATAAGTTATCTTCAAGCTTTAAAATTAGCTTTAATTGACAGCCAAGAGATTAAATTTAATAATTCTAGTAAGCAAAACATACTGGTGTAATTTTTAACCTAAATTATATTGATTTAAATATAAAATTTTAATTTTTTTTTAAATATACCGCCATTTCTTAATGAATGACTCGTTAATTAAACGGTAGCCTAATTTCTGTTTTTAAAAATCTTGAAAAAATAAAAAAAAACGCGCTGACAGGTTATTAAAGTCAAATTTTAATATTAAAACTTACCTTTATCTATTTTCAATCAATTAATAATTGTTTACTGCCAGAAATTTACAAAAAAAAAACAAAATTAATTACGGTACGGGTAGTCCTTTTTTTTGTTATGTAACTCATAGAGGTGACGAAAGATGACAGCTACAGGATGTTGATTGATACGCAGTGTATGGTGACCAATCGTGCTAAAAAATTAAAATTTTTTTTTTTTTGGTTTTTAACAAATAGTGAAATTACAAATTTAACAATTTCAGCACTTATATATTTTATAGAATTTTAGTTTAGATTTATAGCCAGACATTTGAATATGCTTTCTGAATAAATAAAAATTTTAAAAATTTAAATTTCTTTTAAAATAATTGTAATTTAATAAGAAACAATGAGATTTTAAAACAAATTTATTTTGGTAAGTGTAAATAAAATGTAACCAGACTTTTCATTGTCGTTTGGTTTGTCCATTTAAAAAAAAATTGAAAGAACATGTAAGTGGGGGGAAAAGAAAGAAAATTCCCCAAATTTAATAAAAAAAATTGTCACAATCTTAAATTTTTCTGAATTTTGAAATGAATGCCTTTTCATTTTTTTTTAAATTTAGGTATAACAAAATCAGAAGAATTACTTGTTAATTATTTTTTTGTGAGGGGGTATTTTAGACAAAAGTGCGAACAAATGTTTGACAAGTTTGTCTAAAAATCTCAAAAAAAAAAAAAATCAAGTAGAAATTTTTATAATGGTTAGTTAGGTAATTCCCAAACGTATAAAAAGTTACCATTTATGATAATTCTTCAAATTTAATTAAAACAAACTTTTATCGTGAATATTTTTTGAAGTTCAGTTATGAAAATGTTTTTATTTTCTTGAACTGTGCTGTAGTGTTCAATACATATCTTTTTTTTAATTATCATGAATTACTTAATGCACCTACGGTCACAATTTATTCAAAAATTAAAGATTTTAAAATAAAAAGATACTTTTAAATGTTGATGGAATTACTTGCAAACAGGCTGTTAAATTTTAGAAACGTAAGATTGAAATTGCGTTATGTTTTGCCAGAACGCTTGCTAACTTATAGAATCATTTTGACCCATATGGAACACCGTACTTTATAAGATTTGAACATCGTACTTTATAACTTTGAACGTATTTGCACAAATAATTAATTCATTTTTTTCTGTTTAAAAATATTTTTGGTGAAAATTTTTTATTAATTTTTTTTTGTTTTATAGACAGTATAATCATCAATTCTTAACTAAAAGGAAAAACACATACAGTTCTTTAAAAGATTTTAAAAATATTTTTAAAACTTTATACATTATTTATAATAAAAAAATAAAAAAATGAAAACAATTATTTTATAATTTTATTAGTAATCAAAAAAAAATTTTTTTTTCAGACTATAATGTCCTTAATTTTTATTATTTATTCCAGCAATTAAAAGCTTATCAAAAAAAATTATATCAAAGTTTTATTGCATTTTTTATATTTCTCTTCGGAGCAGATTTTGGTATCGTGTATCATAATTTTAAATAAAAAAAATACATGATTTATATTTCCCGATGAGTTCTGCGTTTAACTAATAAAACAAAAAATTCCAGAAAATTAAAATTCATTAAAATTTCATGAATTTACTTGAAGGGGGGTAACAGACTTAAAAAAAAATTGTTTTCATCAAAATTTTAAGAAGGTAATAATTTCAAAAATAATTTTATTCATGTGTTAATGAGTACTGAAAGTTTCATTAAAATCCGACAAATATTTTATTTTTGCGAGAATTTCCTAATTAATGTGTTCGGAAACCGAAAAAGTGAGTCAAGAAAAAAAAATGACGTAATCAATTATAACATAGACGTAATATTTTTAACCACGCTAACTCCAAATCAAAAACAAAATTTTCTGACAAAATTTCGAAAATGTTAAAAGGGATTAAAAAATTTTAAAAAATAATTAAAATTTACTTTGATCTTTCCTCTTCATAATATTATAAACGTTTTGGATAGAAAAATGTCCTTTATTAGGTTTTTAACCTTTTTAAACTTTTTTTTATGATGGATTTTTGTGACGTAATGGAGGTACCTACAAAGGTGTTAATAATAATAATAATAAAAAATAATTTTTACTATTTTAAAAAACGTAAACATTAATTTTTTTAATTTTACTATTTTAAACGTAAACATTAATTTTTTCTTCGTATATAATTTAAATTGTATGTTTCTTCTTTAAAAGATCCTTAGATTTATTAACTATTTTTCTAAAGCAAGACAACGGAAAAAAATACGATGAAAAACACTAAAACTGTTCGATCTACGATATTCTTTCTTAGAAAGAATACGTAATGATTTATTTATATTTATTTGTTCATAAAATTTTATATATTTATTTATTTTTCGATAACCTTATTCTCGTTGGATTTAATGAAAGAATAACACTAACAGAATACAGTGGGCGAACAAATTATTATTTTTAAATTTTACGGTAGTAAACTCAAACGTATGTCCACTTTTTCTTTTCTATTAAATTTTGAATTTTTTTTATCTTAATTATTTTTATTGCTAGGACTATTGATGGTAGCAACATTTTTTTTTCTTTTAACAATACTCTCTAAGTGCAATGATGTTTTTTACGTTACGTCCAAGTTTGTTTTTTCAACCAGTGTCTCTCTGATTTTTTCTTTTTCTCTATATGAAATTCTGTTTTAATATAAACAGGAATTTTTCTTTAGATATTATCGAATTTTTTAATTTAAAAAAATTTTTTTTTAACATAAACATGAATCTTTTTTTCTTAACATAAACATGAATTTTTCTTCATATATTATTTAATTTTATTGAATTTTTTTTTAATGAAATTCTGTTTTCTGTTTGTTCTTTAAATGAACCTAATAAATAAAATCATCCGTTTTATATTTCCTTTAGCTGTCGATATTTCGTAATAATTTTTTTTTAACTATTATAATTTTCTTAAAACAAAAAACAAAACAAAACAGCAGGAAAATAAATTAAATCAATTTCTACGGTATTATTTTATAGAAAGACTACGTATTTATTTATATATTTATTTTTATTTATTTATTGATTTAATTTACTCATTTAATTTATCTTATTCTGATAACCCTATTTTCGACCAAGGAATTTACTGAAAAAGTAAATGAATATAAAGTGGACGAACAAATTATTACATTTTTTTATTTTTAATCTCACAGCACTAATAAACTTAAACGTATGTCAACTTTTTTCCATTCATTTTTTTTTCTTTCTTTAACAAAATACTCTAGTAGTGATGTTTTGTTTCGTTGAGCAGTTGCTACGCCAAAGTTTTTTTTTTTTTAACCAGCGTCTTTTTCTTTGAATTCCAATCGCGTCTATGTCAGCCGTCGCTTGGCAGCTCATTTAGGAGAAGGAAAACTCCGAACAACAACCCGCAACTCAAGGTGTTAATCGTGCCGAGGAGTGAATGGCTACTGCGTTATGAGGTCACAAACGATCCCCTACAGGCTTCGGGATCCTGTTTGTAAAAGACCGTTACCCAACGTACCGGGCAACTTTGGGTGGACTTTTGGACCCGTGCGTCACTCGTGGGAAAAACATGAGAAATACAAATAGAAATAAAAAGTCCAGTATGGCTCTTCCAGTGGATAAACAGGGAGCCCGTCCTTCAGGAGGGAACCTACCTGAGGTCGAAAAATCTGCCATAGGAACAAACTCCTACACAAAGAATGAATCTTCAGGTCCCCACAACCAGGATAATCCTAATGATGGTCCTGAAAATTCTCCAGCTAGATCTACAACCGTATATTTAAAGAAAGAAAAAATAAAATGGTCTCGTGAGGAGTACAAAGTCGTTATGACTGCATTTCATGAAGCGTTACTCAAACCTAAAAAAAAACATGACTCGCCAAACATATGACATTTGGCGTGGAAAAGTTGGTCAAGCAAATAGAAAGTATATTGACGAAAATAAATTAGCCAATGTACGAAGGTACATTATTCGTAATAACCGATTGACAGAGGCTGAAATTAATGAAATGAAAAGAATTGTAACCGGAAGAGACGAATCAACAAAATATGAAAAGGAACCAGAATCAGAATCAGAAATAAAAAGTAATAACATCAAACAAGCCACAGGTCATAATGTAGAAACCGTGATACACACAAACCACTGTGAAGATAATGCTGTAAGTTTAAAAGTGCTGGAAAGGTGTGATCTGAGTCAGTTAAAAGACGGAAATAAAATGAGTTCAGAACACATCGAACATAATTATTTGAGGGAAAATAAGAACAGTATACAAGAAGCCAAGGAAGAAATCAAGAACCATATAAGTCAAATACAAAATATTGCAATGGAGGAACGAGAACAGCTACCAAAATTACAACCAACAAAGCATAACCTCCGAACTATTAAACTCTACAATGCAGCACTCAAATTAATCTTGGATGAAGACACTCATACAAATCTCAATGAAGCAATATATGCATCAGCAATAGCAACAACAAAAAAATTGAACATCAAATTAAAAACAAGGCAGTCTCGCAGACATGAAGATCCACCTTGGAAAAGAAAAATAGAAAAAGAAATCGAACAACTTAGAAGTGAACTATCAGTACTGGATGAACTGAGTAGAGGAATAAATGTAAGAACTAGGAAAAGCAGAAAAGTCGAAATAAAATACAACATTAGAAATGAAAATGAAGTTCTATCAACTAAGGAAAAAATAAAGCAAAAAATACAACTGAAGGCTCAAAGAAGAAGACGCTATGAGAAAAGATCAAGATTTTACAGACAAAACAAGATTTTTCAAACCGATGCAAAGAGATGTCACAGGGAAATAGGTAAAAAAAGAATTGAAGTGACAGTACCCCACCCCAGAATGGAAGAAGTTACACAGTTCTGGGAAAAGATATGGGCTTGCCCTAAAGAACATAGCAAGGAAGTAAATTGGATTGCACAAAGATAGAACGAATGAAAATTAAACCAGAACAGACATGGGCGGGAATTACAGAAGAGGATGTTAAATTTGCACTAAAAAAAGCACACAATTGGAAATTCCCAGGTATAGATAAAATTCCTAACTTTTGGCTATATTATTTAAATACAGCACATAAAAAACTAGCCAAAGAACTTCAAGAAATGGTTGACGATCCCACTAAAATTCCTGTATGGATGACCAAAGGAATTACATTTCTTCTACCCAAGAATGGTGACACAAACAACCCGAAAAACTACAGACCAATTACATGTCTTCCGACAACATATAAACTATTAACATCTATTTTAACAAAACAGACATATTTATTCTTAGAAAGAAAAGACATGATACCGCATGAAAAACAAGGGTGCAAACGTGGCTGTTATGGATGTAAAGACCAAGTGCTTATTAACAAAATGATCCTGGAAAACTGCTACAGTACAAAGAAAAATCTTAGTACTGCCTGGATAGATTATCGTAAGGCATTCGATGGTGTGCCACATTACTGGATTTTAAAGACTTTAAATATATACAAGATATCACCCGTCATCATCAATTTCATCAAACAGTGCATGTCTATATAGAAAACAACCCTTTACGTCAATCATATAAATGGAACCTATAAGTCTGATGAAATAAACATCCAAAGAAGTATATTTCAAGGTGATTCTTTGTCTCCATTACTATTCTGCATATCATTAATAGCACTAACCAGTCAACTTAAGGAGACAGAATGTGGTTATAAAATAAGCCAAAATAAAATAAGCCATCTATTTATTCATGGATGACTTAAAGTTATATGCTAAGAATGATAATGAGCTGGAAGGTCTTCTGCAAACTGTAAAATGCTTCAAGGAAGACATTGGAATGAAATTCATTTGAATAAACGTGCTAAAGCTACAGTTTTACGTGGATCAATACAAGAAACATCCTCAATTAGCTTAGACCCTGCTGTAACAATAAAAGAATTGAAACCAGAAGAAGCTTATAAATACCTAGGTGTAAATGAGAGTGAAAACATTCACCATAAAAAAATGAAAGAAACAGTGCGTAAAGAGTACTATAGAAGACTACGAATGATATTAAAAACTGAATTGAATTCTCAGAACAGAGTTATGGCCATTAATAGCCTTGCAATCCCAGTTGTCCAATATAGCTTTAACATCTTAAACTGGACTCTAAACGACATCAGGCGAATGGATTCTAAAACAAGAAAGCTTCTTTCTAAGCATAAGATGCATCATCCAAAGGCTGATGTAGACCGTCTATACATACCCCGTAAAGAAGGTGAAAGAGGTCTTATTCAGCTGGAATTGTCATACAAGACAACAACTATTGGCTTACTAACATACATAGAAACAACAAAGGATTGGATGATACAATTAGTAAGGCAACATGAAGAAAGAAAGAAAAATATTCAATAATAGAAGAAGGCAGTAAATAAAAACAAGATTTAGAGTTAGTAGATTCTGTAGAAAAGCAAAACAGAAGCCAAGAACCAACTATTGCGGCCAAAAATATAAAAATGAAAGCCAAAGATAAAGCTCTTGAACAGATGAAACAGCGCTGGCAAGACAAACCTCTGCATGGCCAATATCCAGAACGTGCCAATAAATCCAATGTTGAAAAGTTAATACTCATCGATGGTTTCGTGCATCTGGATGAAAGTCTGAAACTGAAGGCTTTATTCTTGCAGCACAAGACCAAAGTCTTTTCACTAGAAACTTTCAGGCAAATATTATGCATAATAATATGGATCCAAAATGCAGGTTTTGTGATAAATACCAAGAAACAATAGACCACCTAATCTCAGGCTGTTCTGTGCTTGCCCCAAATGAATATAAATATCGCCACGATAGATTTGGGCAATATTTACATTGGACAATGTGCAAACATTATGGAAAATCTGTAAACAAACACTGGTATGAACATCACCCAGCACCAGTTACAGAAATAGAAGATGTAACCATTCTATGGGATTACACCATCTACACAGACAGAAAAATTGAAGCAAATAGGCCAGACATTATTGTTAAAAACCAGAAGGAGAAAACTTGTCTATTAATTGATATGGCTTGTCCAGCGGATTGTAACATAGCAATCAAGGAATTTGAAAAACTGTCAAAATATAAAGACCTGGAAATTGAAATAGAAAAAATGTGGAAATTGAAAACAAGAGTTGTGCCAGTGATAGTAGGTGCACTTGGAATGATAAAAAATGGAACAAAACAACACATTGAAAGAATCCCTGGAAACCCCAGCTTAAGAGATATACAAAAAATTGTCTTATTAAGTACAGCCCACACACTAAGGAAAACTTTATCTATGTAATGCTAGGGATGATAGGGAAGATAGAAAAACATGAAATGGAGCCATAACAACACGCCACGACCTGCCTTAGGTCTCCCCGCAGACTTGGTTTGTAGTGAGACCAAAGCAGAAATCGAAATATGATGAAAAATGACATAATAATAATAATAATAATAATAATGTGGATCCAAAATGCAGGTTCTGTGACAAATACAACAAATCTATAGACCATCTAATCTCAGAATGTTCTGTAGTTTCCCCAAATGAATATAAATATCATCAGGATAGTGTTGGGCAACATTTACACTGGACAACGTATAAACATTAGAAAATATGTAAACAAACAATGGTATGAACATCACCCATCACCGGTTGCAGAAATAGAAGATGTCACCATTCTATAGGATTACATCATCTACACAGACAGAAAAATTAAAACAAATAGATCGGACATTATTATTAAAAACCAAAAAGAAATAACTTGCCCTTTTATTGATATGGCTTGTTTAGCGGATTGCATCATAACAACCAAGAAATTCGAAAAACTGTCAAAATATAAAGACCTGGGAATTGAAATAGAAAAATGTGGAAATTGAAAACAAGAATAGTGCCAGTGATAGTAGGTGCACTTGGAATGATAAAAAATGAACAGAACAACACATTAAAAGAATCCCTGGAAATCCCAACTTAAGAGATATACAAATGATTGTACAGCCACAAAGAAGAACTTTATTCATGTAACGCTAGGGATGTTATGGAAAATAGAAAATTAAATGAAATAACAGCACAAAACTAACTGCCTTAGACCTTTCCGAATAATTAGTAGTTAGTGTGATCATAGCAGTAATCAAAATACGAAGATATTAAATGATAATAAAAATAATGATAATTTCTTACGTAATAGCAATAAAATTAAATACAAATATTTTGAAATGGAAATCTCAAGTACATCAATAATTTTTATTGTGTTTGGAATACATCTCGATAGAATCGACCTGGAGTTATTTATAAAGTTTATGTGCTGGTTTTTTTATTATCAAAACCTGTTATCAGATCGCGCACATTTGGCTGTGATGCCTGTGCTCGTTATACCCTTATCAGATGACTTGTCATGATGGCATATTTGGCCTGTGACCGTTGTGTCAATTTGTCATCATGCAGCGTTCTCAGTCAACAACAATAATAAGAGGTCTATACTACGGCAATAAAAAATATAAGATCAAAACTTACCAACAGATGATGATGGGACTTTAGCATAAACACCGATCATATTATACAAGATAATAAACCTGATATTGTCATAAAAGACTTCAAAGAGCATGAACGTTATTTTATCCGCATGACTAACAAAAAGCACATACTGTAATTGTTAAAGCAATCTTCTGCGTTTCTGATAAAGACGGATTTCTTACGAACTTTAAATATACCCTGCCCCTACCATTCATCTTTGGTTTCTCGACAAAATCCAAAGAAGAATTTGCAATGTAGTCGATCCGGACCTGGCGACTCGACTCAAGTCTCTCTCTCTCACCGGCGTGATGTGGCTACTATCTCTCTCTTCTACAAATACTTTCACGGATTCTACTCTGACGAGTTTGGCTCCTTGATCCCTCTTCTGCTAGAATTTACTCGATCTACTAAACTAGCAAAAAAGTCCCATCCTTTTACTGGGAAAAATAATCAAGTGTAAACATAACTTCTACTCTGTTAGCTTCTTTTCTCGCACTTCCCGCCTTTGGAACTCCTTTCCGTATTCTTGTTTCCCTGATAACTACAATCTCCAAGAGTTTAAATGTAACGTCAACTGTTATCTTTTATCTCTTCGATTCCCATCCTTCTTCTCACCTTACACTTGCCTCTCACGCAGCTCTCTTTACAACAATGTACTCGTCCTACTCTTACCCATTCTCCGACACCTACTGTGACCTGTTCTCTCTTTTCACTCTCCTGTTATGCAACACCCTGAGCACTAATAGCATCTTTGTCTTGCTTGGGATGAGACAATTATAAAAAAGAAGTATGTATTGTAATTATTAACGCAATCTTCTACGTTTCTGATAAAGACGGATTTCCTAGGAACTTTATAACATACACTTCAGTACTGTTTCAAATCATGCTCACCAGTCCGACATTTAAAAACAAATCAATCTAAGCTGTTGCCTTGACTTGTGATGATAATAAATAAAATAAATACAATGAAATAAAATGAACATTATTTGGATTCAAACAGACAAAACTTTGGCAGCTGGTTTCAAAAATTTAAAACTTGAACGACGCTTTTCAAAAGCAAAGCAGAATATTTAAAAAAATATATAAAAATTGTTAGAAACAGAAAAGTTACTGAACTATTATGTAATACAAGGCTTCTTTCATGGCAGGGAATGTTGGATAATGTCGTCGAAGATGGAGAAGAATTTTTTTTTTAATTATATCACCCCAAGCAAGGCGGTAACGCCACTGATGTGCAAGGGGCGACATAAGAGTGAGAAGATTAGAAAAGAGAAAACCGGAAACCGCATCCTAAACAGGAAACAGGGGATGAGCCTCTTCACCTGTTCAATAGATGTGGGTGGAGTGTGAACCGGGCGATAGTTTAGTCTATCTACTCCAATTGAAAAAAAAAAACAAAGTGAGAAGATTAGAAAAGAGAAAACCGGAAACCGCATCCTAAACAGGAAACAAGGGATGAGCCTCTTTGCAAGAGAAATGAGGTTTTACAGAAAAATACTGAGAATCCTTTAAAGTGAATAAGTAATAAAATTTTTTAAGAAGAATGGAAAAAAAGAACACTTATACTTAGAATTTTTAGTGCAGACCTTGAGAAAAGAGCGCTCGGGAATTTTATACTCGCATGTATATTTAAGGCAAGAGACTCAAAAGAAAGCAGTGAATATACATTCTAATGAGCTTCTGATTAGCAGAACTGGGATTTCAAAGGAAAACAAAAAAAGGAGACCGTACCAAGACCTAGAAAGGTATTTTTATCAAAACCTGTTATCAAATCACGCACATTTGGCTGTGATGCATTTGCTAGTTATACGCTTATCACATGACTTGTCATTATGGCATATTGGGCCTGTGACCGTTGTGTCACTTTGTCGTCATGCTGCGTTCTCTGTCAACAACAATAATAAGAGGTCTGTAGTACGGCAATAAAAAAATATAAGATCAAAACTTACCAACAGATGATGATGGAACTTTAGCATAAACACCGATCATATTATACAAGATAATAAACCTGATATTGTCATAAAAGACTTCAAAGAGCATGAACGTTATTTTATCCCCATGACCATAACGTCTGATAAAAACATTTCAGCGTTGGGAATTTGATACAATCCCTAAACATAAGCATCTGAAAATTAAAAGAACGTGACATTTAAGCACGGCCATTATTTAAGTAGTTGCAGAAGTGCTTCTTCTTATTCATCGATGTGCTCTTCAGGAGGTGGACGCCCGTGGCACTCAACAACTTTCTGTCCTTTGTAGCTCTTAGTACGTTATTTTCTTTTTTGTCCTTTCTAATCCCCGTTCTGCTAATCACAAGCTCATTAGAATTGGATATCCACTGTTTCTTCTGACCTTTTTGCCTTAAATATACCATGCGAGTATCAAATTTCCGAGCCCTCTTTTCTCATGATCTGCTCTAGGAATTTCAGCTGTTGCTATCTAAACTTATTTATAAATGGAACTTTCTCTCTGTGTGTGTATGTGTCTCTGTGTGTGTGTACCCGTTATCTATAGACTCCGAAACGGCTGAACTGATTTTCTTGAAAATTTACACAGTTGTACTATAAGCGTCTGCGACTGTTCTTAGCTAGGTTTTGTGTCGAGGTACACCCGATAGATATCGAAAATCGATAATCGAAAAAATCGGGTTATAGAAGGAGTGGTCCAATTTTAATCAAATTTCATACACTCATAGACAAAGACATAAGAAACAATATTCAGAAGTTTCAAGGTTGCAGTTCTTTCAATAGTGCAGAAAATCGATAATATATATATATAAAAGACAAGATGTTTGTGTGTGTGTCTGTTTATCTGTCTGTATGTCCTTTATACAAATCCACAATTTTAATCCGATTCTCACGAAACTTCACACAAATATTCTTTAGGCTGAGTTTGAGCTCCAGGACCATTGATTAGTTTTAAAGCTTGCATTACACCCGAGCAACGCCGGGCTATCTTGCTAATATATATATATATATATATATATATATATATATACTAGGTGCGATTGTTAAATTGTCGCAGTTATTTTATTATTTCAAATATTCTTTAGGCTGAGTCTGAGCTCCAGGACCTAAGTATAGGATTCTAAGTATAAGTGTTCTTTTTTCCATTCTTCTTAAAATTCTTACTTATTCACTCTGAAGAATTCTCAGGATTCTTCTGTTTAACCTTATGTTATATTGCAAAATCTATTCTCCGTCTCAGACGAGATTATCAAACCTTCCTTGTCATAAAAGAAGATTGGTATGACATTATAGTTTAGTATTCTTTTCTTTGTTTCTAACAATTTTTAATTTTTTTTTAAATATTTTCCTTTGCTTTTGAAAAGCATCGTTCAAGTTTAAGTTTTTGAAACCAGCTGCCAAAGTTTTGTCTGTTTGAATCCAAATAATGTTCATTTTATTTCATTGTATTTATTTTATTTATTATCATCACAAGTCAAGGCAACAGCTTAGATTGATTTGTTTTTAAATGTCGGACTGGTCAGCATGATTTGAAACAGTACTGAAGTGTATGTTATAAAGTTCCTAGGATATCCGTCTTTATCAGAAACGTAGAAGATTGCGTTAATAATTACAATACATACTTCTTTTTTATAATTGTCTCATCCCAAGCAAGACAAAGATGCTATTAGTGCTCAGGGTGTTACATAACAGGAGAGTGAAAAGAGAGAACAGGTCACAGTAGGTGTCGGAGAATGGGTAAGAGTAGGACGAGTACATTGTTGTAAAGAGAGCTGCGTGAGAGACAAGTGTAAGGTGAAAAGAAGGATGGGAATCGAAGAGATAAAAGATAACAGTTGACGTTACATTTAAACTCTTGGAGATTGTAGTTATCAGGGAAACAAGAATACGGAAAGGAGTTCCAAAGGCGGGAAGTGCGAGAAAAGAAGCTAACAGAGTAGAAGTTATGTTTACACTTGATTATTTTTCCCAGTAAAAGGATGGGACTTTTTTGCTAGTTTAGTAGATCGAGTAAATTCTAGCAGAAGAGGGATCAAGGAGCCAAGCTCGTCAGAGTAGAATCCGTGAAAGTATTTGTAGAAGAGAGAGATAGTAGCCACATCACGCCGGTGAGAGAGAGACTTGAGTCGAGCCGCCAGGTCCGGATCGACTTCATTGCAAATTCTTCTTTGGATTTTGTCGAGAAACCCAAGATGAATGGTAGGGGCAGGGTATATTTAAAGTTCGTAAGAAATCCGTCTTTATCAGAAACGCAGAAGATTGCGTTAATAACTACAGTACATACTTTTTTGTATAATTGTCTCACCCCAAGCAAGACAGAGCTGTCACTAGTGCGCAGTGTGTTACATAACAGGAGAGTGAAAAGAGAGAACAGGTCACAGTAGGTGTCTGAGAACGGGTAGGAGAAAAACGGGTAGATTGGTGTAAAGAGAGCTGCGTGAGAGGCAAGTGTAAGGTGAGATGAAGAATGGGAATCAAGGAGATAACAGATAACAGTTCACGTTACATTTAAACTCTTGAAGATTGTAGTTAAGTGATCACTTGATAAGACACAAATCGAAACTAAATAGAAACTTTTGTAGTGATGTTATAACATATTTATGATATAAATTCTAAATAAATATTGTTTGCTCTATTTTGTATTGAGCACTTTTTTAAGAATAGTGCTTTTGGTTAGTGAATTTTATTTTGATCTTGCTTATTAAATTAGCCTTGTGCCAAACAATACCGAACTTCCTACAAGTTGTAACTATCATCATCAGATGGCAGGAAAGAATAAATGTGTTTCGTTTGAATGTTTAGAAGCGGATTTATTCACAAACAGAATAGCATCAATTTGTAGGAAGTGAAATTATTTACTGTGTAAATGTCCAAAGAGAAAGTGTTTTACGGGATTACATGAATTCAGAGTCTGTCTGTAAGGTCTTTTTAAGTTTCTTTCTTTTAGAGGCCGGCGAGTAAGTGAAGAGAAAGATAACATCAATAAAGTACTTATTAACGTTAATTTTTTAGGAGACACTTGAAGTGTTTTATTGCTGTTTTTGTTTTCTTATTCTTCTTCTTTGTTGACGGCGAGAACGGTGTAGAAGAAGAAGAAGAGAGAAGGAGAGGGATTTTTCTGTAATCGAAACATATCCAGTTCAGTGGCTTGAAATTTCTCTTTTACATTGTGGCGGTGTAATATATTATCTCTTCTCTCCTCTGACTGATGCAACTTACTTACTTTATTTATATTAAAGAACATTTTCACACAGGCTTGTTAACTTTTCTCAGTTTTGTAAATCGCTTCCTTTTCATTGGTTAGAAAATAATTCACACTAGATTGCAAATTTGGCTTCGTCTTTTTCCTTGAGTACGGAGTTAAACCTTTTACCTTTTACTTACTTTATTTATATTAAAGAACATTTTCACACAGGCTTGTTAGCTTTTCTCAGTTCTGTAAATCGCTTCCTTTTCATTGGTTAGAAAATAATTCACATTAGATTGCAAATTTGGTTTCGTCTTTTTCCTTGAGTACGGAGTTAATCCTTTTACCTATTGGTCAAAAAGAGTTTCGCACTGGTTCGCAAAAATTTGTAAACAGGGAATAGAAGAAAATTACTTTTATTTTGTATTCACCACTATATCTCCATTTTTGAATCAGTTTGAACTATTAACATATAATGCTTATAAACCAGAATTCTTTGCTCGGTAATTCTCTTACAGCTCCGCTCTCAGTTCATCACGAAAATCTTTGCTTGATTTTTCAGATAAAACGGAATTTCTACTGATTGATATGCACATAAACCTGCCCATGGTTTCTGTCATCAACCCCAAACTATATCACCACAAGGACTTGAGGGTAGCTTCGTCATTTTCCCAAGGGATGCTGCTCCTCAAATCAGGCCTTTTCTCTCCAAATTCTATAATAAATATTTTCTTGCTTGTTGCTTTCCAGCTTGTCGGAAATCATCTTCTGTAGTTCTTAGCGGCATTATCAGGGTGGAATAATAATAATAATAATAATAATAATAATAATAATAATAATAAATATACACTATTTACTATTGTCCTCATCTTTGCTGCCATTTGTAGGACGTTTCGGCCGCTGTACGCGCCAGCCTACTTCAGGTACTAAGAATTTCGAACTGAACTCTTTATTACAATCACTGGGGTATATCATTCTCATTCCTTGCGTTAAGCCTTTTTAGTAGTCATGAGTTATCACCCTCTCACCCTATAAGTTACTTGTTCAGCACTGATAAAGCCTGGTATTGAATTCACAACACTTTGTGTCAAGTCACAGGAAGTAACCAACGTTTATATCTACTGGGCGATGTGTCCTTACGAAATATAGACAAAAAATAATAAATGTATATATAATCTTGTGCAACTAGATTAGGTACCTCCCTGATATCGCTAAAAAAAGCATACTATGAATAAAAAGGTCAAAAACTTAATAAAAACGAACTTTTTCCATCAAAATGATTATATAATTATTAAAAGGAAAGATCAAAGTAATTTTTAGTTATTTTTTAAAGATTTTTTAATCTCTTCTAACCTTGTCGAAATTTTGGCAGAAAATCTTGTTTTGATTTGAGTTAGCGGGTAACCAAAACATTTACGACTGTTTTACAATGGAAAACGTAATGATGACATCTCCCACATTTTTTCCGGTGACAAACACTTTAATTTGAAAATTCTCTCAAAAATCAAAGAATTGTTGGATTTTAATGAAACTTTCAGCATTCATTCAAAAAGGAATGAAATTGTTTTTAAAATGATTATGTTTTTTAAACCTTGGTACTTTTTTACGTCTGTTACCCTTACTCCACATAAATCCATGAATTTTTAATAAATTTTTAATAAATTTTTATTTGTATCTGTCTGTAATATTATTAATATTATTAATATTATTAATGCAGGACTCATTTGGAAATATAAATCATCCATTTTTTTTTTAAATTTTGCCTCTGTATCCGAAAATCTGCTCTGAATAGTAAATAAAAGCAATAAAACTCTGATATTATTTAATTTGATAACCTTTTAATTGCTTGAATAAATAAAAATTGAAGACATTATAGTCTGAAAAAAATTTCCGATTTAAAAAAAATAATATTTTATATCTCATAGGAAGATCTCAATAGAAACGAAGAAAAGAGTGCTAGACTGCTACGTGATGTCAGTTCTTCAGTACGGCTGTGAATGCTGGACAATATCATCGAAAATGAGGAAAAAACTGGAAGCGGCCGAAATGTGGTTCTACAGAAGGATGCTACGGATATCGTGGACCGAGCATACAAGCAACTATGAGGTGTTGGAAAGAATGGACATAAAGTGGGGGATCAGTTCCATATTACAATCAATATATAAACTGACCCCTCATTTTGTGGTCAGAGCAGTTTCTATACATTCATATTCCAGAAGATGAGCAAAATACTAACACACAGGAAGATCTCAATAGAAACGAAGAAAAGAGTGCTAGACTGCTACGTGATGTCAGTTCTTCAGTACGGCTGTGAATGCTGGACAATATCATCGAAAATGAGGACAAAACTGGAAGCGGCCGAAATGTGGTTCTACAGAAGGATGCTACGGATATCGAGGACTGAGCATACAAGCAACGACGAAGTCTTAGAAAGAATGGCAACAAAAAGGAAATTGATGCTGAGCATCAGGAAGAGACAACTGAAGTTCCTGGGACATGCAATGAGGAAGGAGAGCCTGGAGAACCTGATACTGACTGGACAGATAGAAGGAAGGAGAGACAGAGGAAGGCAGCGGATAACATATCTGCAGAGTCTGATCAGGTGGATGACGGAACGGGGGTTGCCAGGAGCAACAGGAGCAAACATACTAAGAGCCACAAGGGATAGGGAGACGTGGAGATCCATGATCGCCTACGTCCTGAAGGGACAGGGCACATAGAAGAAGAAGAAGAAGAAGAAGAAGAAGAAGAAGAAGAAGAAGAAGAAGAAGAACATGCTTCGATCTCATTGAAGTAAGAAAGAACAAATGAAGTGAAGTGAGACTTTTTTTGATTTCACACAGATGCACAATTGTCTACGCCATTGACTCTTCCAGCCCGACAAAAATGAGGAGAAAAGTCAAATTATATTTGAGGGGTTAAGACAGGGATTGCATTATTTATTCAAATCAGGGAAAAAGGTTGTGGCTTTTTGGTTTTTTCTTTTTAGTATTTTTTTTTCATCGCGAACATGTACTTCCTGTGAGAAAAAAAGAAGCAAACGAAAGGAAATTGTTTATAGTTGTCTAAGTAAACACACTCGCACGATTAACTCCATCTTTTTTCTTCAAACGCTCTCTCCCACATCCCCCCTCTCTCTCTCTTTCTCTCTCTGTCTCTATCGCTACCGCCTTTTTTATCACGTTGCCGGCTTTTCGTTCTGTTAAAGAGGATGAGAGAAAGAGAGAGAGAAAGAGAGAGATCAGAAAATATCGTCAAAAGATTATAAAGACGCTTTTATGTATGAGTTTTTTTTTTGCCTTAGTATCATTGAACAATTTTCATCTTCAGATCTTAGTCGAGTAATGCTTTATTGTCAGCTCTTGTGCAGATGTGTGGGTGGGGGTGGAATTTTGTGTTCAAAATATTACCTTCCCATCCGACCTTGTCGGTAAAAAACAAATAATTTATTTATATACTAAACAGCTGTCATGGAGTCGATGACTCTTAAACAGGGTTTGGTAGCATACGTAAGCATCCGTGAAAATATATACAAGTTTGGTTAAAGACTAACGAAAATTATTTTTATTTTTTATTTATTTCGTGCCATTTCCTGATTTCCAGCGAAAACTTAAATATAACTTCTCCAATGTTTGAGTACTTTTGGTTTTCATGTACCATTATCTAAGAATTTAGTCTGAATTTCTGGAGTTATTTACAAAGGAGCCAGTTCTGGAGCACATTTCCCTAGAACAGTGGTTCCAAAACGGTAAGGCACGCCTCTTAGGTGCGGTGAAAGAGATAGCCGGTGAGGCGGCACGATTAAAATATACTCAAAGATATAGAAACAGTTTCAAAAAATTAATATGACAAAAATAAATATGATTTCAAAATTTAAAATGTTATTATGGATTATTTGTAAGTGCATGTATGAGTATAAATAGTTATAGATGATTATTGACCGATTTTATCATTAATATATTGCATCATATCAAGTAATTACATTAGCTAGGGTCCACAAATTGGAGAAGAGAGTTATCAATGATAATGTTCTGAAATCGGATCCGCAGTTATCTCCCTTTAAACCTGTTATTATTATTATTATTATTATTATTATTATTATTATTATTATTATTGAAAGACAATCAATGAATTAGAAGCAGTTTCAAAAAATTCTTATGTCAAAATTAAATATGATTTCGAAATTTAAAATATTATTATGGATTATTTGTAAGTGCATGTATGAGTATAAACAGTTATAAATAATTATTGACTGATTTTATCATTGATACATTGCATCATATCAAGTAATTACATTAACTAAGGTCCATAAACTGGAGAAGAAAGTTATCAATGATAATGTTCTGAATTCGAATCCGCAGTTATCTCCTTTAACCCTACGTTTTATTATGATTATGTCATTTTTCATCATATTTCGGTTTCTGCTTTGGTCTCACTACCAACCAAGTCTGCAGGGAGACTTAAGGCAGGTCGTGGCGTATTGTTATGGTCCCATTTCATGTTTTTTTATCTTCCCTATCATCCATAGCATTACATAGATAAAGTTTTCCTTAGTTTGTGGGCTGTACTTAATAAGACAATTTTTTTATATCTCTTAAGCTGGGGTTTCCAGGGATTCTTTCAATGTGTTGATTTGTTCCATTTTTTATCATTCCAAGTGCACCTACTATCATTGGCACAACTCTTGTTTTCAATTTCCACATGTTTTCTATTTCAATTTCCAGGTCTTTTCCGCTGGAAAAGCCATATCAATTAATAGACAGTTTTTCTCTTTCTGGTTTTTAACAATAATGTCTGGCCTGTTTGCTTCAGTTTTTCTGTCTGTGTAGATGGTGTAACCCCATAGAATGGTTACATCTTCTATTTCTGTAACCGGTGCTGGGTGATGTTTATACCAGTGTTTGCTTACAGATTTTCCATAATGTTTGCACATTGTCCAATGTAAATATTACCCAATCGTGGCGATTTTTATATTCATTTGGGGCAAGCACAGAACAGCCTCAGATTAGGTGGTCTATTGTTTCTTGGTGTTTATCACAAAACCTGCATTTTGGACCCATATTATTATGCATAATATTTGCCTGGAAGTTTCTCGTGAAAAGACTTTGGTCTTGTGCTGCAAGAATAAAGCCTTCAGTTTCAGACTTTAATCCAGATGCACGTAACCATCGATGAGTATTAACTTTGTCAACATTGGATTTATTGGCACGTACTGGATATTGGCCATGCAGAGGTTTGTCTTGCCAGCGCTGTTTCATCTGTTCAAGAGCTTTATCTTTGGCTTTCATTTTCATATTCTTTGCCGCAATAGCCGGCTCTTGGCTTCCGTTCTGCTTTTCTACAGAATCTACTAACTGTAAATCTTGTTTGTATTTACTGCCTTCTTTTATTATTGAATATTTTTCTTTCTTTCTTCATGTTGCCTTACTAATTGTATCATCCAATCCTTTGTTGTTTCTATGTATGTTAGTAAGCCAATAGTTGTTGTCTTGTATGACAATTCCAGCTGAATAAGACCTCTTCCGCCTTCTTTACGGGGTATGTATAGACGGTCTACATCAGCCTTTGGATGATGCATCTTATGCTTAGAAAGAAGCTTTCTTGTTTTAGCATCCATTCGCCTGATGTCGTTTAGAGTCCAGTTTAAGATGTTAAAGCTATATTGGACAGCTGGGATTGCAAGGCTATTAATGGCCATAACTCTGTTCTGTGAATTTAATTCAGTTTTTAATATCATTCGTAGTCTTCTATAGTACTCTTTACGCACTATTTCTTTCATTTTTTTATGGTGAATGTTTTCACACTCATTTACACCTAGGTATTTATAAGCTTCTTCTGGTTTCAATTCTTTTATTGTTACAGCAGGGTCTAGGCTAATTGAGGATGTTTCTTGTATTGATCCACATAAAACTGTAGCTTTAGCACATTTATTCAAATTAAATTTCATTCCAATGTCTTCGCTGAAGCATTTTACAGTTTGCAGAAGACCTTCCAGCTCATTATCATTCTTAGCATATAACTTCAAGTCATCCATGTAAAATAGATGGCTCATTTTCTTTTGTCCTATTTTATAACCACATTCTGTCTTATTAAGTTGACTGGTTAGTGCTATTAATGATATGCAGAATAGTAAGGGAGATAAAGAATCACCTTGAAATATACATCTTTTGATGTTTATTTCATCAGACTTATAGGTTCCATTTATATGATTGAGGTAAAGGGTTGTTTTCCATATAGACATGCACTGTTTGATGAAATTGATGATGACGGGCGATATCTTGTATATATTTAAAGTCTTTAAAATCCAGTCATGTGGCACACTATCGAATGCCTTTCGATAGTCTATCCAGGCTGTACTAAGATTTTTCTTTGTACTGTAGCAGTTTTCCAGGATCATTTTGTTAATCAGCAATTGGTCTTTACAACTATAACAGCCACGTTTGCACCCTTTTTGTTCAAGCGGTATCATGTCATTTCTTTCTAAGAATAAATATGTCTGTTTTGTTAAAATAGATGTTAGTAGTTTATATGTTGTCGGAAGACATGTAATTGGTCTGTAGTTTTTCGGGTTGTTTGTGTCACCATTCTTGGGTAGAAGAAATGTAATTCCTTTGGTCATCCATGCAGGAATTTTAGTGGGATCGTCAACCATTTCTTGAAGTTCTTTGGCTAGTTTTTTATGTGCTGCATTTAAATAATATAGCCAAAAGTTAGGAATTTTATCTATACCTGGGAATTTCCAATTGTGTGCTTTTTTTAGTGCATATTTAACAACATCTTCTGTAATTCCAGACCATGTCTGTTCGGGTTTATTTTTCATTCGTTCTATCTCTTGCGTAATCCAATGTACTTCCTTGCTAAGTTCTTTAGGGCAAGCCCATATCTTTTCCCAGAACTGTGTGACTTCTTCCATTCTGGGGGGTACTGTCACTTCAATTCTTTTTTTACCTCTTTCCCTGTAAAATCTCTTTGTATTATTATTATTATTTGTATTATTATTATTATTATTATTAAATCTACTTTTTATCAGATAAAATTTGTTGATGCACGAGCAAATTTTCATTCCGAAAATGCGCCCTGGGGAAAAAAATTGGAACCACTGCCTTAGAACAATTGCAAGACACCCTCAAGACCAAATGCCTTGCAAATATCTAGTTTAGAAATGATAGAACGATGTTATATGCTTATCACTCAGAAGAGATTCCGTTTTAATCGAAAAATCCAGCAAAGCATTCTGATTTATCAGGCGTAGATGACAATACTTCAAACGGATCGAAGAGCCTATGGATCGTGAATTTACTCAGACAGATCCGCCATTAATTAGAAGTGACATCTCTGAGATCAGTCATTCAACTAATAGCGACTTAGCCTTGTCGAAGATCCGATTACCATTATTACGAACGGATATAAATAGGTGTCTGTTATGGTTCAAACAATTTCTTTACAACGGACGAATGTCGTCATCTTCGTTCTTATGATACAAACATGTTCATACATTTTGAGATGCTTCGAAGACATTAGCGATGTTTTATAGATATTATGTTTCTTTATTGACATTGTGATTCGTCAAAAACATTGATGATGTTTCAAAAACAGAGTGATCCTTCATAGAAATCGTGATAGGCCAAAGACATAGATGCGGTTTCAAAGACATTGTGATGCATCATAGGCAATGTAATGCTTCACAGACATTGTGATGCCTCAAATACATCGATGATGTTTCAAAGACATTGTGGTGCTTTATAGACAATGAGATGCTTCACAGACATTGTGATGCCTCAAATACATTGATGATGTTTCAAAGACATTGTGATGCATCATAGATATTGTGATGCCTCAAAGACAATGATGATCTTGCAAAACCATGGTGATGTTTTATAGACATTATGATCCTTAAAAAATATTGATGTAGTATCAAAGACATTGTGATACTTCATGGAAACCTCAGACAAAGATGCTGCTTTAAAGTCATTGTAATTCTTTATAGACACTGTGACGTTTCACAGACATTGTGATGCTTCGTAGATATTGTGATGCATCAGAAACATTTATGATGTTTCAATGACATTGTGGTGCATCATAGACACTTCAGACAATGTGCGGTTTCAAAATCATTATGATTCTTCATAGACATTTTGACGTTTTACAGACATTGGTTGGTTATTTTGTTTTTATGGCAAATCAACCTCGGCGGGTCATTTATTGCCAACTAAACTTTATTTATTTATTGCTGGTAATACCTTTTTCTTTCAACATTTTATTGTTGTTTCTTTATATAAGTTTTGTGTCTAGTAATAGATTTTTCTTTTCGAGTCTCAAGATTTATTGGGATTTGTTTTTAAGGGCAGGGTCCCCAAGTCCTACCCTTGTTATTTAACCCATAACTGGAGGGAAGGGACGGATTAATACCTTTCCCAAGGCTACCAGTTCTTAAGTGAATGCAGGGTATTCAACTGGAATTCGAACACGGCTCACCGATTTCTCTTTCCGAGTCGGTATCCACTGCACCACAACGCATATCCGTCACTATACGCTTACAGCACCTGGTATTCCCAAGCGGTCACCCATCTAAGTACTGACCAGGCTCAACATCGGTGATCGAGCGAGAACCAGTGTATTCAACGTGATATAGCCGTAAGCGTGCACATCCGTCACTATACGCTTACAGCACCTGGTATTCCCAAGCGGTCACCCATCTAAGTACTGACCAGGCTCAACATCGGTGATCGAGCGAGAACCAGTGTATTCAACGTGATATAGCCGTAAGCGTGCACATCCGTCACTATACGCTTACAGCACCTGGTATTCCCAAGCGGTCACCCATCTAAGTACTGACCAGGCTCAACATCGGTGATCGAGCGAGAACCAGTGTATTCAACGTGATATAGCCGTAAGCGTGCACATCCGTCACTATACGCTTACAGCACCTGGTATTCCCAAGCGGTCACCCATCTAAATACTGACCAGGCTCAATGTTGCTTAACTTCGGTGATCGAGCGAGAACCGGTGTATTTAACGTGATAGGCCGTAAGCCCTTCACAGACATTTGGATTACTTAAAGACATTGATGATATTTCAAAGACATTGTCATACTTCGTAGATATAGATATGCCTCAAAGACATTGCTTCTGAACCTCCCCAGTTTGCTTTTTTTATCTTGACTGGGCCAGTATTTGATTTTCTTATTACATTATCTATTTTATCCTCTCCCACTCCCTCAGCAAGTGCGCTATTTGTTTTCGCCGTTTGGCGGAATACAGTAGCCACTCTGATTTTGTGGAGTGGGCTGGTATTATTAACATTTATTTACTTTAGTTTGACTATTTTGTTATATTTTAGTTCGATTTGGATATTTCATCCCCTTTCACTTTTTTCATTTTTTTTTTATCATTAAATCTTTTAGATATATTTTTGTAATTATTGTATATATTTGCAAATTTTATGTCATGGGTTTGTTTCCCCCTTTTTAGGTGTCCCTTGTAAATATGTGGTATTGGGATGCGTTAAGGATTGGGAGGTGATGGATGGATGCTTGTGGTGAATGCGCAAATTGTTAAGGAGAGATTGGGTCGTGAAAGTGTTTACTTATGTATAGTTACGGAGGACCACCCTCTACCCACCCACTTCTTGGGGCTATACGCCACATTTTGTATAATTTTACACAAATAAATATCATCAAAGACATTGTTGATGTTTCAAAGACAATATGATGCTTCATAGACACTTCAAACAATGGGGCTACTTCAAAGTGATTATAAAGCTTCTTAGTGTGATTATTCATAGACATTGTGATGTTTGACAGACACTGTGATACCTCAAATATATTGATGCGGTTTCAAAGACATTATGATGCTTCATAGACACTTCAAACAATGGTGCTACTTCAAAGTCATTATAAAGCTTCTTAGTGTGATTATTCATAGACATTGTGATGCTTGACAGACACTGTGATACCTCAAATATATTGATGCGGTTTCAAAGACATTATGATGCTTGATAGACAATGGTGCTACTTCAAAGTCATTATAAAGCTTCTTAGTGTGATTATTCATAGACATTGTGATGCTTGACAGACACTGTGATACCTCAAATATATTGATGCGGTTTCAAAGACATTATGATGCTTGATAGACAATGGTGCTACTTCAAAGTCATTATAAAGCTTCTTAGTGTGATTATTCATAGACATTGTGATGCTTGATAGACACTGTGATACCTCAAATATATTGATGCGGTTTCAAAGACATTATGATGCTTCATAGACATTGTGATGCTTCAAAGACATAGAATCACAGCCACACTGGTAGACGTATTCATTTCATGTTTGAATTCTCCTGTCAGTTTTACTATTAAACTCAATGCAATGGAGTAAAGGATAGCGATTCAGATTGAGGGATCAGAAAACCAAGTTCAAATTCTGGTCGAGCTAATTACATTCACTGTGGGAAAAGTACGAAACCATTTCTTCTCCCAGGAGCTATGGGGAAATAACAATGCAGACTGGGTTCCCTAGCCTTCCTTAGTGACTAATCTAGGAGAAGAAAAAGTTTGAATTCGAAACTATGGTTTGGTTCCCCGAGGATATCCTGCCCAGGAAACACCACTGCAATTGCAGCTGCCGTACAAGTGATACCACTTAGACCCTAACGGATTCGGGACTCATGATAATGATGTTAGTATGCTTATAAAATCCATTATACTCTTATTATATGTGCGTAGAATGGGCGTTGTGGTGCAGTGCGAGATGTTCGTTGGGGCGCAGTGGATAACGGATCGGAACAAGAAATCGGGGAGCCGAGGTCGAATTCCAGTTGAATTCCCTGCATTCACTTACGCGCAAATACCCTTGGAAACGTATTAATCCGTCTCCTCCATCCGGTTATGGGTTAAATAACAGGACAGACTGGGTTCCATAGCCTGGGCTGGCAACTAGTCTACCTCAGAAAATAATGGCAACCTACTGCAGGATAATCTTCTACCCAGTCAGTTGTGTCCATATCCTAGACATGATCGTCCAAACATGTATCACGTATGGCACTTAACTGAATGACTGATATGTGCGTAAGGAACATTTCAGATGAAGTTTCAGTTAATAACTGAGATCTATCGTTTTCGATCCAGTCGTTTGTTAATATTGGAATCTAGCACAAGGCTCAAGTGTTTGAGGTACGGAATGATATTCACAAGACACCACTTCAAAATTTTGATTTCCAGTTAAGCTGATTCTATTTTCGTTTTCTATGTGCAGCATAGCTTCAAGACATGAAAAATCATGGCTCTCCACATCTTTCTATCCTTTGTTGTACATGGTACCTCCTCAGTCACTCTTCTGCCAGCAGTTTGCACAAACGTAGTAGGGAAATTAATCGCTGATTCTCTCCCTCACAACTAGCATTTAATATGTCCTGTGGGTGTTAAATTCTCCAATCCTTCTTTCCTCATTAAAGGTTTTAGAAATTTCATATCTCTATATGTATTAACATCTTTTTTGTTTCCATTTTTTAAAATTCATCTTTACTTATATGTTCCGTCGATGGCATTTTCAGCATCCTTCTGTAGAACCACATTTCTATTGCTTCATCCTTTCTTCATCTGTCAGGAAATTATAAATCATTCACTGCCGTAAAGGAAAACTGGTATCAGTACTACTTTCTACTACTTACTACTTTCTACGTTCGCAATTAAGTTTTCCTGATTCTTAATAATCTGCTTAGATTTTGAAAGGCATGTTTCATGTCTCATTACTTTCTATCCTTCCTTCTATAATCCTTCATTTCCGTCTTTTTTTCTTTATTTTTACCTCGTCATTGGTATATATATATATATATATATATATATATATATATATATATACACTAGCGGTTACCCCAGTTAAAAAAAATGATGTATTTCATAATATTTTTAGTATTTATTGCTAAGTAGATAAGTGTAAATAAAAATAGAATGGTTCTTTTGTTAATAATGCACCAATGAACTGTTCTGGTGTCCTGTTTTTGTGCTCTCTTCCCCTTTAATATTTTCTTATTGGCTGGCCGAACCAAATGATTCCTGGCTGCCTTGTAAAATTTTGCAAAGTAATAATAACAAAAGAACCATTCTATTTTCATTTTGAATTATTCACTTAGCAATAGATACTAAAAATAATATGAAATACATCATTTTTTATTTTTTAACTGGATTTGCCTTACAATTATGGCCGGTAGTGTATATGCAGCGAAATAGATCTATCTGCGGATAACTATATATATATACATATATATATATATAAAACTTATTTATAAATGGAACTATGTGTGTGTGTGTGTGTCCGTTACCTATAAACTCCGAAACGGCTAAACCAATTTTCTTGAAAATTTAATTTACACAGTTCTACTATAAGCGTCTGCGAGTGTTCTTAGCTAGGTTTTGTGTCGAGGTACCCCCGATAAATATCGAAAATCGATAATCGAAAAATCGTGTTATAGAAGGCGTGGTCCGATTTTAATCAAATTTGATACACTCATAGACAAAGATATAAGAAACGATATTCAGAAGGTTCAAGGTTGTAGTTCTTACAATAGTGCAGAAAATCGATAATATATATATATATATATATAAAAGACAAGATGATTGTGTGTGTGTCTGTTTATCTGCCTGTATGTCTGTATTTTTTTAGCCCTTTTATTTTAGTTTTTGCTTCGGGTTTGGGTTTAAGTAGGTATAATTGTAGTTCTTAGTCTCAGCCATGATACCATTTACTCAGAGGACTTATTTAAGCCTTCAAAATTCAGTTTATGACGAAAAATTTTATTTGATATCAATACTAGGAAATCAAAATTTGACTTACATCCATTCATTTTTCTTTCAGTCTCCGGCTTATTGCTTTTTAGTCTTTCGTGCCAACGTCCAAAGAATGTGAGCTCCAGGACCATGGATCAGTTTTAAAACTTTCATTACACCCGAGCAACGTCGGGCTATACTGCTGGTATATATATATATATATTTCAACGCCCCGTTCTGTAGACTGTTAAAATTGGTAAGATCTTTTTTTAAATTAATAAGTAAACATTTTCAATATGATAACACCCTGAGTAAAATATTCAATAGAAAAAGATTAAAATCAGTTATTCTTGTACTAATTATATGTATAACATTATTACCTGCTACAATAACCAAATTTTGAAGAAGTTCAGTGAATCCAATACAGAAAATAAGATTATACCAACTATAATTGTAGATCCAGAGAAAACTGTCCGGTGGAAGGTAAATGTAGATCTACAAATGTGATCTATCAAGCTACCATCTTCTTCTATGTGCCCTGTCCCTTCATGACGTAGGCGATCATGGCATTCCACGTTTCCCTGTTCCTGGTGGCTCTGAGCACGCCTCCTCCTCTTACACCGTGCATTCCACGTTCCGTCATCCACCTGAATAGGTCCTTCAAATATGTTATCCATTGCTTTTCCCTGTCTCTTTTCCCCTCTACCTGGCCTGTTAGTATCAGATTCTCCAGGCACTCCTTCCTCATTGCATGTCCCAGGAACTTCAGATGTCTCTTCCTGATGCTCAGTATTAATTTCCTTTTTGTTTTTATCATTTCCAAGACCTCATCATTGCTCACATGCTCAATCCATGATATTCGCAGCATCCTTCTGTAGAACCACATTTCAGTTGCTTCAAATTTTTCCTTCATCTTTGATGGTATTGTCCAGCATTCACTGCCATATTGGAGGACAGACAGCACGTAGCAATCCAATACTCTCTTCCTAGTTTCTAGCGAAATTGTCCTGTTTCTTAATACCTTACTCAGCTTCTGGAATGCTTCCTTCGACATGCCAATTTGCCTTCTACCATCTTCCCTAAGAAAAACAAGGAAAAGAAGGAGAAATATAACGTTCATATGAGAATTTCGGTGGGAATTTAGAAACAGAGTCTTTATGCACGCAGGCACTGCTTTACTAACCTTAATTCAAGTTATCAGACAGCCCTCTCCTGAAAATACTTGGAACTGAAAAATAATGACCTAAATCCACAGATAATAAAACTGATAGGCACAGCACGTACTGCTAATGGCTTAGATGATAGATGCAATCTATGTTTAACAGAAAAAAATTATAATTTTGAAATTTCAGTATCAAAATGTACTTCTCAATAAACGTAAAGAAACCATTAGTATGTGTTGTCACGGGAATAAATTTAAATTTCAATAATTATCTTTTTTTTTCATTTATTCACAACAGAAACTGTCGTTTACATAAACTAGATTTTAAAATTTGGTGAATTAGTTATCTTTTCTTCCTACCTACCTCTACTAACCCAATGGTCAACCCCGTGCCTCCCACTACCAAAAAGTGAATTTACTACTACGATCCTCCTTGGAGTTAACCCTATAGTAACCAACATTTGCCACCCATTCCTTTACTATCCTCTGCTTCAAGGATAAGAATTTTTCCCCATTCTTTGATTAAACGGGGTTGACAATGCATGTCTTGAGCTGATATGTTAAAATACCTGTTTCCCCCTCTAAATGCCACCTGAATTTAGATAAAACCTATAAATAACAATATCATTTTAGAGGTGAGTAGAAAATAAGTAAAAAATGACAGAATGAATGTTTATTGAAATGGAATGAAGGAAGTTACGTAATAAGACAAAAAAGGGAAAGAAAAACATATTTGGTATAAGTTATCAAAAAGAAAGAAAGAAAGAAAGTCAGATATTCACTTTCGCTTAGCAACAAGAAAGAAAGAAAGAAAGAAAGAAAGAGAGAGAGAGAGAGAGACATTTAACATAGGTTAGCAAAAAAAAGAGAAAAAGGAAAGATAATTTCTTTACGATTGCATTGAGAAAGGAAGAAAAAAATTTAGCTTAGGTTGGCACAAAGAAAGAAAGAAAGAAAGAAAGAAAGAAAGAAAGAAAAAAGAAAGAAAAATATATACTTTCGGTTAGCAATGAGAAAAAAAGATAATAAACAATGAAAAATGAAGAAAAACAAAAGAAAGAATAAAGAAAGAAAGAAAGAAAGAAAGAAAAAAAAGAAAAATAAAGAAATATTTACTATGAAAGAAAGAATGAAAAATATTTACTTTCGGTTAGCAATGAGAAAGAAGAAAAATAAACAATGAAAAAGAAAGAAAGAAAGAAAGAAAGAAAGAAATATTTACTTTCGGTTAGCAATGAGAAAGAAGAAAATAAACAATGAGAAAGAAAGAAAGAAAGAAAGAAAGAAAGAAAGAAAGAAAGAAAGAAAGAAAGAAACACATTTCACATAGGTTAGCAAAAAAAAAGAGAAAAAGAAAGATAATTTCTTTACGTTAGCATTGAGAAAAAAAATTTAGCTTAGGTTGGCACTAAGAAAGAAAGAAAGAAAGAAAAAAGAAAGAAAGAAAGAAAAAAGAAAGAAAGAAAGAAATATTTACTTTCGGTCAGTAATGAGAAAGAAGAAAATAAACAATGAAAAAGAAAGAAAGAAAGAAAGAAAGAAAGAAAGAAAGAAAGAAAGAAAGAAAGAAAGAAAGAAATATTTACTTTCGGTTAGCAATGAGAAAGAAGAAAATAAACAATGAAAAAGAAAGAAAGAAAAAAAGAAAGAAAGAAAGAAAGAAAGATAGAAAGAAAAAAGAAAAAGAAAGACACTTAGTTTACGTTAGCAAGAAGTAAGAAAGTAAGAATAAAATTTAGTTATCAGCAGTGGCTGAATTTCGTGTTTTCAAGCGCAATTTCTTGCGTCCTAGATCTCATGAAATTTCTCATATTTGCACAGTTTTTATCCAAATGTAAGCAAAGAGAATTTTTATATCAGTTTTCTTATTTATCTGACATATTTTAATCACTTTAAAAGTTATTTTTAATGGATACTCGTATTTGAGTAAGCGTTCTGTTTATTTATTGATTAAAATAAACAGGGACAATTTAAAGACAATTTACAAAAAATACACGACACCAGTATTAAAAAGAACACACTAAAATACTCATTTTTTACTACTGTTATATGCACAATAATTATAAACACGACGAATTTGCTATAAAAAAATTATTAAACGTCATATTTTTGCCGTAATTCCCGAAAAAAAACCTTTAAAATTTATAATATATAAATTTACAAAATAGAAAACCGCAAACCACGATGTTTCTCATCAAAGTAATTCTATCAAATCTAAACAAGTGATGACTAATATAGTGTATGAATTTCAAGACCCTGTACAAAACTGTGTTTCTTGTAATAAATCATACTTATCATCATTACTTATATTTGCCATAGTACCACATCTTTGACTAGACGAATTACATGACACCTATGAAACAGCAGTGCAATAAAAAACATTTATTAACCCATAATTTACCAGAAACATTAAGCAAAATTTCGGTTGAAAATACTGAAATATTATGTCACAATATCATAGGTATCTCGCTATAAGAGAGGCACTATATATAAAGCAACTCCTGCCAACAATTTTAAATTATTTAACTGTTGAATTAGAGCTTTGAAAGTGTTTAAAAAATAGGCAAACGGCAATGCGATGTCCAACCGCGCACCCCGTGTGATAGCTTTAAAAACGCTCCTTTACAATATCACCAAACTTACGCTACAGTCAAAACAAGAGGAAAAAATAACAACATGGGAAAAACCACATTCTTAAAAATGGCGAGTGAAGTGGCCGAAAGCGCTTACAAAAAAAAAAATATTGAACATTTTTACATTCCTTATCGCCAGTAAAAAGGAAACTTGTAAAAATACTGGAAATATTGAATGTCAAACTAATAAAATTTTCCTTGTCAGTCGTTTTTAACGAAACAGGTTTAAAAGAAAGATTGTGGCCCATATATATATATATATATATATATATATATATATATATATCGAGGCAGCAAGTAATTTTCTAAACATATGCTGTTAAATATGAGAGACAATGAATGTCTATTATGTTTAATCATGAGCCGTATTTTTGCTTTAATTTCAGTTGAAAATAAAGACAAAAATTCTCCAACATTTGGATAATTATTTATTGGTTTTCTTCTAAGCTTTCGGCTCACATGAGCCATCTTCAGAGAGGTTGTTTAAACTGAAATATTATAAAATCCACCATCACCGACGATTTTATTTTGTGTTGACATAAAACTCCGCTTGGCAACGGCAATAGTTACAAAAAATAATAAACGCAGTTCTTCAGTTTGCGATGCGGTTTTATGACGTCACACCGCGGAATAGCGCGAAATGACAGCAAAACCATGTAGTCAAATGCAATGTAATATGTTATTTCCTGTTTTAAAGTTGATTTTATTGAGTGTTGGTTGTTTTGATTTGATGTACATGGTCTCCAATATCTGCAGGTTCCTCTTACTGTGTGTATGAATAAGGATCACCGTATTGTTGACCAAAATCTGTCTGATATTACCTACATGTTTATGTGTTTCAGAGAAATGTTGTTTAATAGTACTTTGATCAGAAAGATGACATGTAAGTCTACGAGAGAGCGTGGTTGTAGTAAAACCAATATATTTACTAGGTTTTTGATTAGTATCAGAGATGCAATATATATATATATATATATATATATATGTTAATATTTTTATTATAACTTTATAATAAAAAATAGTTTACTTCAGCACAAGAGCCGTTGTGTTTCGGTACTATCTTATTAGCACTTCGTCAGGCAGTGAAATATTTTTTACTGTTAGGAATTATTATATAGAAGCTTAGAAAACAATACATTTTTTAACAAATCCAGACAATTAAGGTGGGAGATTTTTTCGGAGGTTTATCTCAGCTAACCAATAAAATTCAGGTTATGACAGGAAACATTTGATTATAAAGGGAGATAATCTTTTCCCATCTGAAACAATCCTGCACATATACAAATTTACCATCATGACAGAGAGGTCTAAGACGCGCCAGATCAAATAGTGGCTTCCCCCATGTGGATAGATGTCCCAGGTTCGGATCCTGCCAAATGACACACATTTCGTAACAGAAATTAATCGTAAATAATCAGGCCAGTAGAAATAAATATATAATACTGTTTGATTATAAACAGAATATCTACTTAAATACGAGAATCGATCAAATATAGTGTTCAAACAAATACTTTCAAGTTTTCGGTTGTTCATAACCAGTTTCATTAATCTTCGTTCATTTCCGTTATATATATATATATGTCCAGACCGTAAACGGGGAGGGTAATCCAACATGATCAACTTAATATAAAATATTAAGTGTTATATTTATATAGAGAGCTCAATGAATGTTATCCAGAGCAATATGATATTTAAAAAGGAAAAACTCAACATATTTATATGTATATATATGGATGTTTATACATATATGCGTGGATCCGCTCCTCATAAAAATGCGAATGTGTGAACCGAATAATTGTGTGTGGATATAAATAGATGAATGTATGTATGAAGAATACATTTATGAGTATCTGTACGTATGGATGTTAGGATGTATGTAAGTATGAAAATATATGCGTATTTTGGGAGTATGTGTAAGAAGTACTAGCATACTTATATATATATATATATATATATGTGTGTGTGTGTGTGTGTGTGTGTGTGTGTGTGTGTGTGTGTGTGTGTGTGTGTGTGTGTGTAACACTATTTATACGCGCGGAAATACCGTTTTTATGAATTGTATATATGTGAGTATGCGAAATCAAGACCCGAATGTAGACATGAAAAAGTGTAGGTCGGTAAGTATATATAAGCATAAACACAGTCGCATTTGTATGTATATATGGGGATATGCGCATATGTGTATATGGATATAAGTTAGTGTACATGGGTAGGTTCATTTATGGCGTTACACATACACACGTATCCATAGAATTAGAAATAAACTGTTAATGACTTATCGATCAGAATCTTCACGACTAGTCTGAATACCCCCAACTGATGTGACGCCAATGCCTCTGTCTTGACTCTCTTTTCCATTTTTCTCTTTTTCCTTCATCCTATTTTTTAATTTTTAATTTTTAATTTTTTATCTTTCTCTTCAGTTAAAGAAAATGCTTATTCCGGCAAAATGTTTTGTACCAAATGGAAGGAATATTGTGTGGTCTGATGAAATGTGCTAATTAAACTCATTGAAATGAATTATAATTTATAACCAATTTAAATGACGTGTTGAGCTTTCCTTTTTATATATATATATATATATATATATATATATAATTTTTACTTATTATCATTATATATAATTTAGAGTTGTTTATGATTATCTTTCTTTCTTTCTCGTTATTATTATTATTATTATTATTATTATTATTCCTAATTTTTACATTTTATTTAGTAATTTATTATTTCATTGAAAGATTCTAACCGTTAATATTTTATTATACTTTATATATATGGTTCTTATATAATATTACATAATTATGTTATTATATTAATTTTAATACGTAGTTATTTTTTATTTCATTGAAAGATACTAACCGTTAACGTTATTTAACATTATTTTCACAAGAGTGTAAACGGAAATATATTTCGTTTATCATTCATTCATGATTTTCACGGTATTTAGAATGAAAATCGTTCCATCATTTGGTTTCTCTCAACGCAGATATTCATAAATGTTTTCTCTTATTTTATTTAAAAAGAACGCGTTGACACATACTGTTAAACAAGCAAGTTTTATCTTCTACATTTTAATTTTCATCCGTGTCACATATCTGACCTTTGAAACTATACCTCATTTAAAAATATTGTCTCTCGGATTTTTAAATCATTCGTCTATAATTTTTCCCACCTGAAACTATTCTGCACATATACAAATCTACCATCCGCCCGTGTATTGAATATTGCTGCCATATCTGGTCGGGTGCCCCTGCTGCTCTCCTTGGGCTTCTTGACAAAATACAAAGAAGGATCTGTAACGTGGTTGATACTGACTTGGCAGACCGGCTGCAGCCGCTCTCACACCGGCGTGATGTAGCTTCCCTGTGCCTCTTCTACAAGTACTTTCATGGCTTCTGCTCCGATGAGCTTAGATCACTGGTGCCGCCTAAGCACGAATTTACACGAGATACTAGATTAGCAACTAGGTCCCACCCTTTTACAGTTAAACAAATAAGATGTAACCGTAAATTCTACTCCAACAGCTTCTTTTCTCGCGCTTCCCGCCTGTGGAACTCCCTTCCACAAGTCTGCTTTCCCGACAGTTACAATCTCCAGGTGTTTAAATGTAGGGTCAATAGACACCTCCTATCACACTAACTCCCAACTATTCTCACAACACTCTCATCTACCCAACCCTCATTCTCGGTATCCTCACCCGCCTATCACCCACCCTCTGTTATTTCCTATATTTAATCAGTCTTTCTCCACTCTACGTAGCCCCCTGCACAGTAGTGGCAGTGACATGCCTTGCTCGGGGTGAGACGCTTATAAAAAAAAAAAAAAAATATTAAATCTCTGAAGAAGCTTGTTATAAGTCAAACATGTTAAATTAAAGACACTTTTTCCTACTTGTTCTTTATTTAATCTCTCTCTCTCTCTCTCTCTCTCTATATATATATATATATATATATATATATATATATATATATTACAGAACAAATTGAGCGAAATCAGCCGGAGAATATTACATTACGCCACATTTTCGAAGGGAAACGAATCCGTCTTAGATTGTATAGTTTAAACCAAAATATTCCTCCCAATGTGACATCTGACACGAGGGAAACATGTAGAATAAAGACATAGCATAAAGTCACGATATAAATTTGATTTTAAAAATTCGGATTGTTCTATTCCAACGATTTCAGTTTTTTCATATGCCTGTATTTTTTTTTTAAGTGAAGTAACGAATAGCGGTTCGTATTGAGAAATAAGAGGGACGAGTTCGAATTCATTACATTCGCTTACGTGCGAAAAGTGTGAATCTATCTCTTCTCCCTCCAGCAATGGCTAAATAGAAGAACTGACTGGGTGGTAACAAGGTTAACTCAGAGTACAAAAGCAAATTTCTGGTTCTACATACATACATATATATATATATATATATATATATATATATATATATATAACACAAGTTTTATTTTCTACATTTTAATACTCATCCGTTGCTTTATCACACATGACATATATCTGACCTTTGAAACTATACCTCATTTTAAAAATACTGTCTCTCGGATTTTTAAATCATTGGTCTTTATTAAATCTCTGAAGAAGCTTGTCATAAGTGAAACATGATAGATTAATGACACTTTTTTTTCCTATTTGTTCTTTATTTATTCTATTCATCTTGTCGGATTTCGACCCATATATTCAACATATATATATACTATAGTCATCCGTAGACAAATCTGTTTCGCTGTATCACAGCTCATCAGTACGGCTTAGACTCCATTCGCTTCCTAACCCAGGATTGAATGTATATATATATATATATATATATATATATATATATATATATATATATATGTGTGTGTGTATATATGTATATATGTATATTTATATATAATGAGTTCATGAGTAAGCATATATTATCATTCCTACTCAAATTCATATTAATGAGAAATGGTATTTTTTACTTCCATGGCAGCTTTCCTATTGTTGACGAAACCATTTAATTATTAATCTTTTGCCCAAATCGGAAGGCCGAATTAAAACTCTGGTGAATTGAACTGTGACAAATGGTCGATAATGCATGTAAAACTGGGTCGGGTAGGGATACATTATAATGATTAAACATAAAGAAAAGAAAATGGAGATACAGCGTGAAGTACGCATGCGCCTTTCCTTTGCATGCAGAAAAAAAAACACAACAACAACAACAACAACAAAAAAAGCGTTTTCCTCCTTCCAGGCGGGAATCTTAAACATTGTCCGTGACAAGAAACCCGCTTTGTGCATACGAGTAGAATCGAAAGTCTTGGCAAGTCCTGAACGTCGAACACCCCTGCAGGGGTGCGTACGATTTAATTGCATCATGATTAGAATTCACATTGCAGTTGACTTTATGATGTTCACAGGAATACTGCAAGAAACAAAATGAAAGAAAGAAAAGGCACGACAGAAAGAAAGAAAGAAAGAAAGAAAGAAAGAGGGCCTTGGCCATGATGTGGATATCTTGACATAATCGTGGGAAAATTAATAGAGACGTTGAAAGCGATTGGCGACAGGATTTAGTCGAATGTAACGATTAACTTTCTGCCATTATAATGAAATTTTGGAGACAATAATAAAAAAAAACTAAATCTTTAAAAAAAAAATAAAACTAGAGAAAAAAAAGCAACAAAAATAACAAAAGTAAATCGAAAAACCATGACAAAAATGAATAAAGACGAAAGAAAGACGAGCATAAAGATGTTTTGCGTAGAAGACAGACGATAGGAAGGGTAAACTGGAAAACCAAAATTTAAAGACGTCGAAAGAAACAAAAAAGAAAATATAAATAGAAGAGGAAAAAGGAAGAAATAATAAACAGAAAGAAGGAAAAAGAAAAACTTAAAGAAGGGAAGAAAAAAGAAGGAAAGAAACTAGAAACAAAGAGGAAAAGAAGAAATATTGAACAGAAAGAAAGAAAGTAAGAAAGAAAGAAGCAAGAACGAAAGAAAGAAAGAAGGAAGGAAAGAAAATGCACAAAGATAAGGACAAAAGCAATAATATAAAAATAAATTAACTAACGAAGAGGAAAAGATGAAAAATGAAATTATAAATAAATAAATAAATAAATAAATAAAGAATGGAAAAGAAAAATATGAATAGAAAAAAGAAAGTAACGAAACAAGGGAAAACAAGGATAAAATTATACCGAAAAATATAAAATAAAGAAATAAAAATAGAAATAAAGAAATGAAAAGAAAGAAGACAGAAAGAAAGCAAAAGAGAAAGAATGAAAGAAAGAAAGAAAGTAAAAAAATTAAAGAAGAAGAAAGAAATAAGAACCAATCAGTAAAAAGAAGAAATATTAAACAGAAAGAATAAAAGAAAAAAAAAAGAGGAAAAGAAGAAAGATGAAATTAGAAAGAAAGAAAGAAAGAAAGAAAGGAAAAGAAAAATATGAATAGAGGAAAAAAGTAACGAAACCGGGGAAGACAAAGAAGAAAAACATGAAATAAAGAAAAAATAAAAAAGTGAAAGAAAGAAAACAGAAAGAACAATATGATTTCTCTTTTGTTCTTTCAATAGTGAAGAAAGAAAGAAGAAAATGAAAATGATGTGATAAAGAAAAATAATAATCCAGCAAATGAAAAGAGAAAATAAAAGAATGAACAAAATTTGTTCATAATAAATGAGAAACGAGAAAATATGCACAAAAAAGAAAGAATGAAACAAAGATTGAATGAAGAAAAGAAGGAATAATTGAATGAATTAATTAAAGAAAGAATGAAAGAAAAAATAAAACGAGGTAAAGAAAAAATTCAGTCAGTTAAGTGCCATACGTGATACACGCTTGGGCGATCATGTCTCCAATGAGACATAACTGACTGGGCAGAAGATTATCCCGCAGTAAGTTGCTATTACTTTTTGCGCTAGACTGGTTGCCAGCCAAGGCTATAAAACCCAACCTGTCTTATTATTTAACACATAATTGAAAGAAAGAGACCAATTAATACCTTTTTCAAGGTTATTTGCGCGTAAGTGAATGCAAATGATTCAACTGATATTCGAACTCGGCTTCCTGATTTCTCGTTCCGAGCCCATATTCACTGCACCACAACGCACATCCAAAGAAAAATTACGAATTAATAAAATCCAGAAAAGAAAATAATTAGCCGGGTGCCATGAGTCCAATCTAAAAAATGAAAGAAAGGGAAAAAAAATTGAATGAAAGAAATAGATAAAAAGGTGCTCGAGATGACAGACAAAAAGGACGAAGAAACAAAGAAAGAGGAAATAACGAAAAAGAAAGAATTAAACGAAAATAAAAAAAATCAACAAACGAGAAGGAAAGGGATAAAATTTCAGAATGAAACAAATATTAAAAAGACTTAATAAAATGGCGACGTAAAGTGATAACACTGATTATTATAAAGTTGCTATAGAATAAAAATCCACTAAAAGCCAAAAACTGGGAATAGTGTTGCTTGCATGGGTCAGGATTCATAGAAAACTGGTGAAGTGTTTCGATCGTATACTGACGCAGTCAGGACAAAAAGGCAAAATTACAAGAAAAATGGAGACTAATTAGTGAAATCGTTCCGGTTCAAATTAGAGTAAAGAAGACATATTGAGTAGAAAAATGTAAGCAAGGAAGAAAGAACGGAAAGAAAGAAAAGTAGGAAAAGATGATCATGCAAAAGAGAGTAGGAAGGAAGGAAGGAAGGAAGGAAGGAAGGAAGGAAGGAAGGAAGGAAGGAAGGACAAATTTTTTAAAAATAAACAAAGAATAAATAAAAGAGACAAACTTTTGTTTGTCACTTTTATTTTTTATTTTTTTATGAATATTACCAAAAAAGAAAAAAAAGAAAGGAAAGAAAAAATGCAGATAGAAAAATGAAACGAGAATAGTAAACGTTTAAAACGAAAGAGAGAACGAAAGAAAATTAATATCAAGAGGAAACGAAAAAGGAACGAGAGAATAAAAAGAGGGGGTAAATGATTATAATAATGATCAAATAAAGCAAAGAAAGTCGTAAAAAATTAAAAATAAAACAAAGGGAAAAATCAATGAAATTATTAAAAAAAAAGAAAGAAAAATCTGATTTCTAAGAGGAAAGAAAAGGAGACTGGAAAGAAAAACAGAAGAAAGAAAGAAAGAAAGAAAGAAAGAAAGAAAGAAAGAAAATCTGATTTCTAAGAGGAAAGAAAAGGAGACTGGAAAGAAAAACGGAAGAAAGAAAGAAAGAAAGAAAGAAAGAAAGAAAGAAAGAAAGAAAGAAAATCTGATTTCTAAGAGGAAAGAAAAGGAGACTGGAAAGAAAAACGGAATGGATAAAGACAGAAAGAAAGAAAGAAAGAAAGAAAGAAAGAAAGAAAGAAAGAAAGAAAGAAAATTTTATTTCTAAGAGGAAAGAAAGGGTGACTGGAACGAAAAACGGAATGGATAAAGAAAGAAAGAAAGAAAGAAAGATAGAAAGAAAGAAAGAAAGAAAGAAAGAAAGAAAGAAAGAAAGAAAGAAAGAAAATCTGATTTCTAAGAGGAAAGAAAAGGTGACTGGAACGACAAACGGAATGGATAAAGAAAGAAAGAAAGAAAGAAAGAAAGAAAGAAAGAAAGAAAGAAAGAAAATTTTATTTCTAAGAAGAAAGAAGGGGTGACTGGAAAGGAAAACGGAATGGATAAGGAAAGAAAGAAAGAAAGAAAGACAGAAAGAAAATCTGATTTTTAAGAGGAAAGACAAGGTGACTGGAAAGAAAAACGGAATGGATAAAGAAAGAAAGAAAGAAAGAAAGAAAGAAAGAAAGAAAGAAATTCTGATTTCTAAGAGGAAAGAAAAGGAGACTGGAAAGAAAAACGGAATGAAGAAAGAAAGAAAGAAAGAAAGAAAACAAACAAACAAAAGAAAATAAAATAAAAAACTAATGCAGGAGGAAAGATAAAGAAGAATACGAAAAAATGTTAAGTATATATTTTGAATACGAAATCAGAAAAAAGAATGAAAATGATAACAGAAAGAGAATAAGAAAGAAAAAAAAATCTCGAACTTTCGTGGGTACTGCAGACCAAAAAGAATTCTTGTCAATGTAAGGGTGTGTTTGTGTGTGGGTGTGTTTGTGTGTGGGTGTGTTTGTGTGTGGGTGTGTTTGTGTGTATCTTACGTGATTCGGCCGTAGGAAAGAGTTGGTTGAGAGTTCAAGAAAAAAAAAATCAAGTGTTGTGTGGAGGTTAGGGACCGAAATCTTTACAATATAAAAGGTTTACAAAAATAGGGATAAAAAGAAGCACTTGACAATAAAATCAAACACACTTTCTTCTGCCGTTCGCTACCTTTGCCTTTTTATACGGGCAGGGGATCTCCTCAAAGGTTGCAAGAAAGTTAGTATTCAAATCAGGAAGAGTTATTTGTGAACGTGCAGAACTAGTGGACTTGGGTACCCCCGGAAGAAATGGTTACTGGGTATAGATGCAAATAAAAAGAAAAGGAAACTAGATGATAAAAAAAGAGGTTTAGAAATCATTAGGTTCGGGGGTGGGAGAAATTATTTTAATGGAACGGGTTTTAAAGGGGGACTGCTGTTTGGGGAAAGAGGAAGAAAGCACTTGAAGCTAATTCGTCGTTGCTCTAGGTGGAAGCATGGAAAAGAACCAAAAGTATAAATAAGAAAAATGGGAAGTAAAAAAAAAAAAAAAAAAAAAAAAAAAAAAAACGAACATAAGAAGAAAAAAAGAATAAGAGAGAAAAAAAGAAAGGATTAGCGTCATTAAACAGAAAGTTTGAATAATCTGAATGCAGCAAAACAAGAATAAGAAAGAAAGACTGAAACAACCAAACGAACAATGAAAGGTGGGAGATCGGGAAGACAAGTACCAAAAAATGATAAAACGTAAGGCCGAAGCAAAAAAAAAAAAAAAAAAAAAGAATCGAGAAACTGGGTTAACGAAATAAGAACAAAGGAAAAAAATTAATAGAAAAATGAAACAAATCATATTTACACTATTTGGACTATTGTCCTCATCTTTGTTCACATTTGTACGATGCTCCGGCCGTTGTACGCTCTGGCTTTCTTCAGGTACTAGGAATTTTGAACCAAACCCTTTACTTCTAAATAATTAGAGCTAACCCCATTCTTTCCATTATTAGTTTGTTTGCTTCGGATATCAACATTGACAGGGTCAGTCAGTTAAGTGCCATACGTGAAACACGCTTGGGCGATCATGTCTCGAAAGAGACATGACTGACTGAGCAGAAGGTTATCTCACAGTAGGTTGCCATTGCTTTCTGCGGTAGACTGGTTGCCAGCCAAGGCTATAGAACCCAATCTGTCCTGTTATTTAACCCATAACTGAAAGGAAGAGACGGATTAATACCTTTCCCGAGGGTATTTGCTCGTAAGTGAATGCAATGAATTCAACTGGAATTCGAACTCGGCTCTCCGATTTCTTGTTCTGAGCCCATATCCACTGGACCACCACGCAAAACCTAAAATTTGGGATCTAAATAGTAATCCTTGATGTAGAAAAAATGTGAAATCATTGGTACCAAACGTGCTAAAACTTTCTCAAGCATATTGTGGGTTGAATCATTTGATCTAAACTCACCAACCACTTTTTGGCCTGGTGGGGGTGATCATTTCTCAGTTGCGTCCCTGATTTCGGCTTGAGTGCGGCTCTGTTGGATCTCTGTCCGAGTACAGACAAGCATCTGATAAAAATTACACTGAGAGGTGCCCGGTCCCGGGGAATAGTGTCCCGATGCTGTACCACTCCATTGCACTAAAGGGGTATATCGGTGGATGTCACCGAGACTAGCACAACCGACGGTTGAGGGAACTGGGCTATTTCGGGCTTTTGCCAGTCCGTATTAATCACTGGTGGATATCATCCTCATTCCATGCATATTAGTAGTAATGCATCTATTGGAAGTTATCTCCCACTAACCCTGCAAGTTACTTCTTCACACCACTGCTGTAGCCTGGTATTGAACTCACAACTCTTTGGATCAAGTCACAGGAACTAAACAACGTCTATATCCACTGGGCCATGTGTCCCTGACGCAAATGGCAACAAAGATGAGGACAATAGTCCGAATAATATAAATACTGTAAATACTACCTCATCTCAGAAATATAGACAAACTAGCAGTATAGCCCGGCGTTGCTCGGATGTTTATGAAAACTTTAAAACTAATCCATGGTCCTGGAGATCAGACTCTTTGGGCGTTGGCACGAAAGACTAAAAAGCAATAGTTGTTTCCAGTTAAAGCGAAACCGTAGACTGAAAGAAAAATGAATGGATGCAAGTCAAATTTTGATTTCCTGCTATCGATATCAAATAAATTTTTTCGTCGTAAACTGTATTTTGAAGGCTAAATAAGTCCTCTGAGTAAATGGTATCATGGCTGAGACTAAGAACTACAATTATACCTACTTAAACCCAAACCCGAAGCAAAGACTAAAAAAAGGGCTGAAAAAATACAGACATACAGGCAGATAAACAGACACACACACAAACATCTTGCCTTTAATATATATATATATTATCGATTTTCTGCACTATTGTAAGAACTGCAACTTTGAAACTTCTGAATATAGTTTCTTATGTCTTTGTCTATGAGTGTATCAAATTTGATTAAAATCGGACCCCTCCTTCTATAAACCGATTTTTCGATTATCGACTTTCGATATTTATTGAGGGTACCTTGACACATAACTTAGCTAAGAACACTCGCAGACTCTTATAGTATCACTGTGTAAATTTTCAAGAAAATCGGTTCAGCCGTTTCGGAGTCTGTAGGTAACGGACACACACACACACACACACACACAGTTCCATTTATAAATAAGTTTAGTTACTACTATTAAATTTCATCCGAATCGGTTGCATCTGTCAGTTTGTTTATCTGTCTGTCCGTGAACAAGATATCTCAAGTCCCGCTGAATGGATTCGGACAAAATTTTCAGGAATGATTGCTTCATGACTGGCACGAATTGTTAAGATTTAAACAAATCGATTTAAAATGCAAGCAAAGCTGCTACATTGAGACAAGCCCGAAATTTTTTTTTCTCGTCAGAATCTATCTTCTTCTTCTTCTTTGTGCCTTATCCCTTCAGGACGTAGAGGAGCATGACCCTCCACATTTCCCTCATATCTAGTGTCTCTTAGCACGCTTTCTCCTGTTGCTCAACCCAAACCCCGCTCTGCCACCCACTTGCTCAATGATACGCTCTGCTTTCCCCTGTCACTCGTTCCCTCTATCTGGCCTGTGAGTATCAGATTCTCCAAGCCCTTTTTTCTCATTACTTGTCCAAGCAACTTACACATTTATAAATCTACCATTCGTCCATGGAGCACCTCGCCGTGGTGTAATGGTTAGCAAACTCGTCTCGCTAGAATCATTATAACTGAGTAGTGAGTTCGATCCTCACTGGGTACCTCCTACTTTCGGCTGTGTGTTACGTCTAAGCTATGCTTAGAAAATAACCTTCCTCCAGGTTTGGGGGTTGGGCGCAGGGCTAACAACCCTGCCCCATAAAAACAGTTTGTTACAGAAACAGCAAAAACGCTGCCCTATACACCATTGGGTGGAAGGAAAAGTTTATTATTATTATTATTATTCGTCCATGCATTGAATACTCCGGTATTATCTGGCCCGGCGATCTTGCCTTTTATCTCTCGAATCTTGACGAAATCCAAAGATGAGTAGGTAACGTAGTCGATCTTGACCAGTTTTCTAAACTTCGGTCACTTCTTCACCGACATCACGCTTTCTGTCTTTTCTACAAATATTTCCATGGCAGCTACTCTGATGAGCCTTTCTCCATACTTCTCCGACAGTAATTTAAGCGTGCTACTAAATAATCAACTGGATGTCACTGTTGAAATAGCTAGATGTAATTGTACTTCTACTCTTACAGTTTCTTTTCTCGCACTACTCGCTTGTAGACTTCCCTCTGGATTTCTTGCTTCCCAGATAACTACAATCTTCAAAAATCTAAATGCCACCTCAATCGCTATTTTATGTCTTCTTAATCCCCGTTCGTCTTTGGTTCTTTTCCTCAGTCCTCCTCATTCTCAGTCTTCTCATTCTCTTTTGCTTTCACACCCTGTAACCCACTGCGTTCGAGTAGCATTGTTGCCTTGATAGGGGTGAAACGATTAAAAATATATATATTAATGAATAATAAAAACAACGACACCAAATGCAAGTTGATATATATACATAAATAAAAAAAAAACAACTGAAGGAGAAAAGAGATTAAAGCGTAAATAGCTTTTCAGCCTTAACATAATCATTATTTCATGATCATTACATTTATATACACAATGATGGAGAAGCTATGGGTTTACCTCTCGGCCCTAACTCTAATTTTTCATAGTTAATGTAGTATTCATATGTAAATCTCTACCATATAAATGGCAGTTGATACAGCCGGTAGCTAAAACTTACCCTAAACTTGTATACCCAAGCTGCAGGGAGTTTTCTCCCAGGCAGTATCTCTCTCTCGGGCGGAGCTAGATTTCTTGTCCGGCGCCTGAAGCGTCGCCAAAAAGGGAACTGCTAATGCGGGGCTTGAATTTTTTCGTGCGGTTCGGCCGATATACCACTTTAAACTTCGACCTTGTGTCGCATTCGGTTGCGACGTGGGTGCACTGGTAGCTACAAATAATCCTGACTTTGACGAGAGAAATAGTAGTGAATACTTCTAATTAATTATAGCTAACCACATACTTTCCACTATTAATTTGTTTACTTCGGTTATCCAAATTGACAGTGTACTAAATCCTAAAATTCTGGATCTAGATAGTAAGACCCTTGATGCAGAAAAGTGTAGCATTATTGGTACCAAGCATGCTAAAACTTCCTCAAGCATATTGTGGGTGAAGATGTATACTCACCTACCATGTGGGGGTGATCATCTCTCAGTTGCGTCCCTGACCTCGGCCTAAGTGCGGCTCTGTTGTATCCAAGGACAAACATGCATCTGAGAAAGATTACACTGAGAGGTGCCCGATCCCGAGGAAGTGTGTCCCGTGGTTGTACCAACCTATTGCGCTAAAGGAGTGGATCGGTGGACGCCAGATGGTTGAGGGAACCGGGCAATTTTTGGCCTTTACCCGCTCACACGCGTTCGAGCATTAACCTCGACCTTGTGTTACATCCACGTCTAAATGGGAAGACGAGGTGAATATTTATAAAAACTCTTACGAATTATGAAGAAGCTTTTAATATTCTAAAGAGATTTTTCGTCCAGCAAAAAGCGAGATATATGCCAGGCATTACTTTCAACTAGGAGTCAACAGGCTAGAAAACCACGAATCATTATATTCAAGCAGTGCGATTTCTAGTTAAGGACTTCAAATTCAAAGATGCTACCGATCATGTTATCAAAGAGAAAGTTATTAATGATACATTTCTTTCTGGGTTTTTCGAAACCCCTATTCGACAGAGACTTCTTGAAAACAAAATGATCAATCTCACGGAAGTTTGGAATCAGGAGGGAAGTGTGGAAAAGGCTGTCCTAAATTTTAAATCCTATTCTGCTGATACCCAAAAAAGTTACCTTGCGATGTTGGTATCTGAACACGGAGTAATGCATTAACTTTTAAGCAAAAGGAAAATCAAAATGAGGAGGAGTCTGTGACATCTGCTGCTAGCAAATCACTTTTAAAAGAAAGGTGCTTTTTCTGCGGAGATACTAGGCACCCAAGAAGTAAGGGTCCGGCTCTAGAAATGAGTTGATATAATTGCAAGAAGGAAGGCCATTTCGCTAAAGTCTGTCGTTTGAACGCTAATAAACTTTCTGTCGCATTGCCTGTCATCTGGTAATAATAACTACTGGGCTACAGGAGGTTTCGAAAACAACCATGGGTATGGAAGTTAGACACAATAACTCATAGTCCTGAGCATGACGATAAATTGCATCCAGCAGCAAGGCCTCTGATTGGGAGGTTGTGAGAAGCATGGAACCACCTCTGAATTGCTGTTGTTCTCAGGTCCATCATAGTAGACCTGAGACCAACAGAAATTAAGAGGTCCATCCTACCACCGGAGTGGTAGCACCTGTTAGGGTCCCAGCTATGGGCAAATAGTTAACCCCACAAACTGGATGAAATCACTATTAAAATATAAAAATACACTTTTATAGAAAAAATATACATTTTTGTAGGGAAAATATTGCCAGCAATACATTTTGAAGAAAACATTTTTGCCACAACATATTTTTTAAGAAAAAAATATTCTCAGTGAAAAATTTTTAATACAAAAATAGAAGACATCTTCGGTTTTCTGAAATAAAGAATAAGAACAAAAATTCTCATTAAAATATGACTAAATCAACCTTCTCACTATAACCGAACATATAAAAAAATACCTTAAAACCCTAACTTTTTGGCATTAAATAACCTACAGAGGTTGATATACCGTTAAATTCAAACAGTAACTCTACCGTTTAGCATGGCTTCGTCTGACTTATTAAAAACTGTAGGAAAATGTAACACGAATATTACGGTGACTACAGTAACATACAACAAAAATAAATTTATTTTTAATGGATAATTTGTGTGCTGATGGGAACCTCGGACAGGACACTTAAGACCTGTACAAAGAAAAAATAGATATTTTATATGAGGGCGACAGACGATCTCTAAAACTGTGTGGACAAGCTAACATGAATATTTCACTCCTCCTCTGTTTGAAAATATGTCCATTGACTGTAGTCCTATATCTGCGAAATCTCAAATATACTCTAGAGAAGAGGAAGAATTTATAAAGAAGGAAATAAAAACCCCGTTTGATTTAGATATCACTGAGCCCAGTAGATCTTCGTGGAGAGCTCAAGTTGTGCCAAGGATGAGAAACGAAAAAAATGTGAGTCATAGATTATTCATAAACGATAAATCGTTTCATCTGACAAATGCTTATTCTCTACGGAAGATTGCAAAGATGGTTTCGGAAATAGTAAAATATAATCTGAGCTTAGTCGATACCTGAATGAATGACTGTTTGAGAATGCCAGGTGCTGTAAGCGTGGATATGCGATGGTATAAAGATCTTAAGGCCATATCACGTTGAAAGATCGGTTATCTTACGATTCAGGTATTGACCACACTCAACGTTGCTTAACTTCACTGATCGTAAGGGGACCGGAGTTTCTGCCTGATATAGCCCTAATCCCTTTAGACCATCCGCATATACAAGTTTACAGCCTGGTATTCTCAAGCTGTCATCCATCCAAGCTTACAGCACTTGGTAATCCCAAGCAGTTATCATTTTCGATATTGTCGACATTTGACGTTTCTTAACTTTGCTGATCTAAGATAACCGACGTTTTAACGTTATCTAAACTTATTTATAAATGGAACTTTATCCCTGTGTGTGTGTGTGTCTGTATGTGTGTGTGTGTCCGTTACCTGTAGACTCTAAAAGACCGATTTTCTAGAAAATTTACACAGTTGTACTATAAGCGTCTGCAAGTGTTCTTAGCTAGGTTTGTGTTCAGGTACCCCCGATTAATATCGAAAATCGATAATCGAAAAAATTGGGTTATAGAAAAAGTGGTCCGATTTTAATCAAATTTGATGCACTCATAGACAAAGACATAAGAAACGATATTCAGAAGTTTCAAGGTTGCAGTTCTTACAATAGTACAGAAAATCGATAATATATATATAAAAGTCAAGATGTTTGTGTGTGCGTATCTGTTCATCTGCCTGTATGTCTGTATTTTTTCAGCCCTTTTATTTTATTTTTGCTTCGGGGTTGGCTCTAAGTAAGTATAATTGTAATTCTTAGTCTCAGCCATGATACCATTAACTCTGAAGACTTATTTAGCCTTCAAAATTCAGTTTACGACGAAAAAAACTTATTTGATATCGATACCAGGAAATCAAAATTTGATTTACATCCATTCATTTTTCTTTCAGTCTACGGTTTCGCTTTAACTGGAAACAAATATTGTTTTTTAGTCTTTCGTGCCAACGTCCAAAGAGTCTGAGCTCCAGGATCATGGATTAGTTTTACACCCGAGCAACGCCGGGCTATACTGCTAGTATGGCCATAAGCCTGAATATTCACAGTGTAATGATACATTATGTGCGTTGTAGTGCAGTGGATATCGGCTCGGAACGAGAAATCGGGGAGCCGTGTTCGAAATTCAATTGAATTCTTTGCTATCACCTACGCGTTAATACCCTTGTGAAAAGTATTAATCCGTCTCTTCCCCCCAGTTATCGGTTAAATAATAGGATAGATTGGGTTTTATAGCATTGGTTGTCAACCAATCTACAGCAGAAAGCAATGACAACCATAATGCGGGATAATCTTCTGCCTAGTCAACCATGTCTCTTTCGAGACATGATCGCCCAAGTGTGTATCATGTATGGCACTTAACTGACTGAATGGTGCATTTACTCTATACGAAAGTTAAAGATTTTTTAAAACAATCTTTCTCCGTTTTAAAACATTCGGTTCAGTGGGTCATCATATACATCGAGAACTACACAGTGGGAACCTCACATTATTTACGGTATTCGGAGCATTGTCTTCATTTTCTTGCCGCTTGTACGTCGTTTCGGCCGTTGTACGCTCCAGCCTTCCTCAGCTGCTAAGAATTTCGAACCACTCCAGCCTTCTTCAGGTCCTAAGAATTTCGATCCGAAAAATTTATTACGATCACTGGTGTATGTCATTCTCATTCTTTATGCGAAGACTCTTTTATAGTCATTAGTTATCTCCCTCTAACTCGACACTAAGTTGCTTGAGTTTTAGCTTGAGTTTTGTTTAACGGCATATCAATCTCTGTGGGTTATTTAATGCCAAAAAAGATAGTGTTTTAAAATATTTTTAATGTTCGGTTATAGTGAAAATGTTGGTTTAGTCAGATTTTGATGAAAATTTCTATTATTTTTTATTTTAGAAAACATAAGATGTCTTCTAGTTTTGTATTCAAAAATGTGTTGCTAGTCATATTTTTTCCTTCAAAAATGTATATTTTTTTATAAAAGTCTTTTTTATGCTTTCATAGTGTTTTGGCCCCAGCTTGGAGTTAACTATTTGCTCATAGCTAACAAATGCTCCCACTCCGTGTCAAAGGGGACTTGGAAACAACAGCAACTAAGAGGTGGTTCTCTTCACAACCTCTCAATCAGAGGCTTTGCTGTCAGATACAGTTTACTGTCATACACAGGACCACTAAGTTACTTGTTCACTACCGCTGTAGCCGGTTATTGAACTAGCAACTCTTTGGGTCAAGTCATTGGAGTTAACCAAATTCTATATCCACTGGAAACTAAGTAAACTTAAGGAATTAGCACATATGCTAGGTTACAAAAATCTTCTAAGGCAATCAAGCATAGAGGAACCAGTAATATGGGAACCAGTAATACGGAGTGGCAGAGAAAATCATTAGTGTTAAAAATTGCATTATTACCTTTGGTAAAAAATTTTAGAGAAAACCATTAACACCAAAAATTGCAATATGAACTCTGGTAAAAAATAGTTACTGAACATTAGGTTTATAAGCCCCAGACACTCAGTTCTTGTTGTCCTTAAGGACTCATGGCCCAGTGTATATAGACGTTGGTTAGTTCCGGTGACTTGACCCAAAAGTTGTGAGTTCAATACAAGGCTGCAGCAGTAGTGAACAAGTAACTCATGACTACCAAAAAAAGCTTCGCACAAGGAATGAGAATGTATACCTTATATGATAGAATTCTTGGCAGAAGAAGTCCAGAGAGTTCAACAGCCGAAACGTCGTATAAATTGCAACAAAGATGAGGACAATAGTCCGAATAATGTAAATAATTTAAATAATACATCTCTGAAATATAGACAAATACTGAAAACCTTACATCAAATGACAAGTCTGGAGCATTTTCACTGTATTTTGGGTATAAAAAATCCCAAAATGTAACGTGTGTGATGTTGATATTCATCAACGCAGTCTGTCTACCAGTATAGAATCTCTTGTATTTCAGAGCTGTCTGCGACAGATTGGCCACCTGGTAGTTTTTTGTTCTTTTTTACGACGAGTTGGCTGAAGGTTAAAGACTAGCACCATTCGAAAACGCCGAGATTACATCAAAAGCACACTGATTGGGAGAAACCTAGCTCTAGACTGTATATTCGAGGGGAAAGCAGAGAATTGGAACGGAATGTTGGGCATGAAAATCCCAATAGAGATATCCGTAATGATCATACTGTCCATTTTCCTGTAAATGTTAGAAAATTTGAACTAAGGTGCAATGATCTAACGTGCAATGAAGTAGGACAGGCCTAAAATACATCACAGAAAGAGAAAGTAATTAGCTAGACGTTACGTAGCATTTAGGTAACAACTGCTGCAAAATACGCTCAATGTTGCCACATCTAAGCAAGAGAAAGCAATATTTTAGCAGAACTAAAAGTTACATCAGCACTACCAATATTCGAGAATGGTTGAAGCGATGGCATTTATTTTAATCATCTTACCCCAAGAAAGGCAACAAAAACACTAAAACGCATGGGCTTACTGAGTGTGAAAATAAAAAATATAAGTAAAAAACACATGATCAAGGACCGAGAACAATAAAAGAAAAGGAATCAAGAAGACGGATTAACTTTTTAAGATCAAATGTGACTGGAAAGCAAGAAACAGACAGAGAGTTCCATAAGTGTCAGAAAAGAAAATATTAATATAGAACTTAAAGTTTTATATAGATAGTCAACTATAAAATGTAGAGACTAAACTGCCAACCTAGTAGTGCGCTTAAATTCATAAAGTCTTCCGTCTCTTCCCTCCAGTTATGGGTTAAATAACAGGACAGATTGGGTTTTATAGCCTTCGCTGGCAACCAGTCTATTGCAGAAAGCAATGGCAACCTACTGCGGGATAATCTTCTGCACAGTCAGTCATGTCTCTTTAGAGACATGATCGCCCAAGCGTGTATCACATATGGCACTTAACTGATTGACTGAATATAATAGTTTGGATTATGATTAAGGGTTCTACTGGTCATAAAGTGGGGGATCGGATTTCTATTGTTGTGAAGTAATAAACTGATCCCCCACTAATTACTACGTAATAATATAATACAGCGCTTCTCCCTCTAGCTATGAGTCAAATAACAGGACAGATTGGGTTCTATAGCCTTGGTCGGCAACCAGTCTACCGCAGAAAGCAATGGCAACCTACTGCGGGATAATCTTCTGCCCAGTCAGTCATGCCTCTTTCGAGACATGATCGCCTAAAGCGTGCATCATGTATGGAACTTAACGGACTGACTAGGTACCATAGAGTCTCAGAACATCAAGACATTTGTCATGAAAGTATTTATAGAAAAGGCACAAAGTTCGAAATGTGAAAAACTAAGATGCCAGGTCATTATAAATGATATTATAGATTCTTCTTTGGATTTTACCAATCATCATTAACTATACAGAAGAAACACCAGACCATATTTGACAGAAATATTCAAAGTAAAGCATGGCAGACTTATAAATATGTAAAACTAGCAGTATAGCCCGGCGTTGCTCGGGTGTAATGAAAACTTTTTTATATATATTATCGATTTTCTGCACTATTGTAAGAACTGCAACCTTGAAGCTTCTGAATATCGTTTCTTATGTCTTTGTCTATGAGTGTATTAAATTTGATTAAAATCGGACCACTCCTTCTATAACCCGATTTTTAACCTGTTCAATAGACGTGGGTGGAGTGTGAACCGGGCGATAGATAGATGTATCTACTCCAATTAGAAAAAAAAACAAAGTGAGAAGATTGGAAAAGAGAAAACCGGAAACCACGTCCTAAACAGGGAACAAGGGATGAGCCTCTTAATCTGTTCAATAGACGTGGGTGGAGTGTGAACCGGGTGATAAGTTCCATTTATAAATAAGTTTAGATGTATGTCAGTACACGAACGCAATATTTGTATGTGAGCATGTATGGATGTCGACCTGTGGGTCTATGTAAGTATAAACACAGGCGCATTTGTATGTACAACTGTTGAGACCAAGCTGCCAATCTAGTACTGCGCTTCAATTCATAAGGTCTAGGTACCATAGAGTCTCTGAACATCTGGACATTTACCATGAAAGTATTTGTAAAAAAGCCATAAATTTCCAAAAGTGAAAAACTGAGAATCCAGGTGGTTATAAATGATATTATAGATTCTTCTTTGGATTTTAACAAGCATCATTAACTATATAAAAGAAACACCAGACCATATTTGACAGCAAAGCATGACAGAATTATGAATATGTAAAATAGATTCGGGCGAACAAAATTATTTATACGAACATACATTTAGAATAAGAATATGAATAATTTCTTATAACGAGGAAAGAGGGTTTAGAAAATCTGACACTCACAAAGCATATTAGAGACAAGTGGGACAGAGAAACTCTGTAATCTGTCTAAAGACTTTGTGAAAATGGTCAGGAAAACATGGACCAAGAGAGGAAATAAAAACAGGAAGTTGTGGTGAGCCATGATCGTCAAATTCCTGAAAAGGCACGGGGTTAAAGACAAAATAAGTACAATGGCTATTCTTGTTTTGTTTTCTTATTTTATCGCTTATCTTTTGAATTCTATAATTATTTTCTCTTTTTTTTTCTTTTCTACAATTTTTTGTTTTTCTTTTTTAACCTTATTATTAATTTTCTGACACTGTCGCCCAAATTCACCTCCACCCAGCGCACAACACTTTCACATTTCTTTCCAAATTTTGCCTGTCCACTGAATGTTGGTTTTGGGAAGCAAAAAGAAGCAAATTAAACGCTTCATCGAATGACAAGAGAATCCATCCATGTCACTTTTAATTAAGAAGAAGAAGAAAAAGAAGAAGAAGAAGAAGAAGAAGAAGAAGAAGAAGAAATCAATAAAATTACAATTCCAGGATTTTTATCAGGGAACCAGCACAAAAGATTTGGTTCCAAAAATGAACCCAACAAAATAAATTCTAAAAAATTATTTAAACAAAGAAAAACATATATGAGACAATTCTGAAAATTTTGTGGTATATATTAACATAGATATACATCCAGGTGAAGAGGACTCAAAGTTTTCTTTTTTTTTTCTTTTTTTTTTTTTTGAGTGCTCTGGCATTTATTTTATTATAAACATAATAATGAGTATTATAGAACTTAATATAATTATATAGTTATGTATCAATTGTATAGTTATGTTACAATTTATACATAACTATATATATATATATATATATATATATATAGTGGAGATTCTACATTGGGGTCAGAGAGGGCAAAGGCCCTTCAGTATGCAACCGCTGACTTTTATAAGCTTCTTCAAAAATTTATTAAACTGATCAGTCTCTGATTTTGATAAGATTTGATCTTCAGCACTTTTCCCTCTGTGTTTTCTTTTTGCATTTTTTGAAAAAAATCAGAGCAGGCAATCACACTGTTCTGCTAATGTTGACGTCAGTATTAAACCTTCGATTTTATTTTGAAATTAATCGCTCTTCTGTTCCAACAGTTTGAGAGTGAAAAATAGGACAAGAATAGATTAGAATTGCATTGCTATGAATGAAAGGTGATTCAGTTTAATTTAGTGAAATAACGTACTTATACTTTAACTCATTCCTAAGTTGTGTATATGTTAGTGGGGGAGTATGAAAATGAAAACACTGCTTGAGTTTTTCCCCTCCTCCTCAAAAATTCTCAGCCCTTTACTGCGCCCGTCACTTTCAGAGTTTCACAATAGCCACTATATATGAATGTTCAATGATGTTGTAATCTCGTTAATGCTCTGGTCAGATATGTTCTACTTCACTCGACTCTTCTTTGTGCCATTCAGCTACAACTTTAGCAGTGGGAACGGGTGCATTATCATCCAGAAAGATAGCATTTCTCTTCAGAAACAGTTCTTGAACTATAGGATGAATCTGACCACTTAAAATTCTTAAACAGACCTGGCTGTTGATTGTAATAAATCAACAAACATAAAATGGATAAGCTTTTGACTGTTTAATCATTTTATTTTCAATTGATTGATGCTATTAAAGTAGTAGGTGTTTTATAGATATAAAAAGAAAGAACAAACGGGAAATGTATCTCCATCTAACATATTTTACTTATTTTTCTTTTTAACATGTTTATCATATTTTTTATTTATTTTATTTTATTTTATTTTCAGTGACCGAGAGAAAAATGAAAAAATAGCAAAGTGTCAGTATACTGGAATGTTGTGATTTGGGGTTAATTCTTATTGGTCAGATATGCGTCACGTGTATAAAAGCAATACAGTATTTTAAAATTTATGTGTGCGGAATATTTTGGATATTAAAGTGTATTTTAGGGCATGAGTACGTTTGTGCAAAACGCTTGTCTGTTTAATTTTATGTTGAACGTTAATGTTAGTTAATTTATGTGTATATGTCTATGTGCGTTTCACTGCACGTTTCAAGTGTATTAAAGCATTTTAAAATATATGTGTGAGGAATAGTCTCAGGCGCTGTGGGAAGATGAATGGGGCCATAACGTCACTGTCATAGGGATAACTTCCAACATCATGATGCTAGCTTGATATATCATCCAACCCTTCCCAAATCCTCTGCACTCTTCAGGTTGACACCCAAAGACTCTAAGATGTTCCTGTTGGAGCTTACGGCTCGAATGCCAAGCAGTAAAGCATGCCTTTTCCAAATTTCTTGAAAATTACGTCATGGTGCTCTTTTTCTTACAAACGATATCCAGCTAACCCTTGTATACTGCGCAGTTGATAAACTCAAAAAGAAACACCGCGCATGTACTATTGTGAGATCTCCCCTTTTTCTGTGATAGTGGACTCGACTTGAGTATACATATACTCCTGTCATAATGAGAACCGTAGAGATCCGTTAGAGACATCGGGACTGATCTGTAAGTTACCGAACGATACCGAAGTTACACAGAGAATACCGCGTCAGTTGGCATAGTAGCTTCCTAGCTCCACTCAGCCAATCTGTGTACCATTTTGTATATTTACGTTCAATATAACCTATTTTTCTATCTCAAATATCTGTTTTGTTGTTTATTATTTGTGTGGTTCCTCACCCTGATCCACAATGTGTACAAAATTAAAAAAATATAAAATGGCGACAATTTAAATTAATCTATAATTCTAAGCAGAACACTGGCGAAAGAAACCAGCCATTGTCTTTTAGTAACGCAAAAGTTCATCTGTTTTTGTTTGTTTTTCTTACTTTTTTATAACTGTTTTCTTTGCTACCGTATGAACTAATTAAATCGCGATTCCAACCTCTCTCCAAACGTGATACCGACGTGACCGCACATTCAAGATTAAAAGATTCCGTAACCTTTTCGCCCAGCACCCCGCAGATTTCCCAGGGTTCATTAAGAAATTCCAAGATCTTCATTCTTATTCCATTTTCTCTCTCTCTTTCTTTCTCTCTCTTTCTTTCTTTCTCTCTCTCTCTCTCTTTCTGCGTAACGGCCATGAAAATATCAATAGCTTCCGGTCATTTTTTTCTAATCATTTAATCGTAAAACAATTCAACCTAATTTTATAAAGGTCACTGGCAAACATGGGCATCATTAAATTGATATATTTATTTAATAATTACCTATATTACAGTTTCATCAATGAAAGAATGAAGAAAATTTATGGTGAATCGGATGAGTTCATCTTTGCTTCCTTGCCTTGTAAAATTTTGCAAAGTAATAATAACAAAAGAACCATTCAATTTTCGTTTAGAATTATCCATTTGGCAATAAATACTAAAAAAAATAGTATGAAATACATCATTTGTTTTAAAAAACTGGAGTTTCCTAATAATTATGGCCGATAGTGTATCAACAAAAACCTTAAATTGCATAAATTCTCCATAAATAATTAACAATTACAGCATCGCATCAACTAATGAATTCCTCAATATATTAAAATTAATATTCTATCTTCCCTTAATGTCAGTCAGTTAAGTGCCATACGTGATACACGCTTGGCCGATCATGTCTCTAAAGAGACATGACTGACTGGGCAGATGATTATCCCGCAGTAGGTTGCCATTGCTTTCTGCGGTAAACTGGTTGCCGACCAAGGCTATAGAACCCAATCGGTCCTGCTATTTAACCCATAACTGGAAGGAAGAGACGGATTAATACCTTTCCCAAGGGTATTTGCGCGTAAGTGAATACAATGGATTCAACTGGAATTCGAACTCGGCTCCTCGGTTTCTCGTTCCGAGCCGATATCCACTGTACCACAACGTATCTTTTTACTAACGTCTAGTTAAAGAAACATTAACTAGCACAATATGTATATTTATTAATATACATAAAAACCCTGATTATACTACATTGATTAACACCTGAATAGTATTATTATACATGTGCGTAACCTCATATATATATTTATTAATTCACAAATCTAAACTTATTTATAAAAGGAACTTTGTCTCTATGTGTGTGTGTCTGTCCGTTACCTATAGACTCCGAAATATCTGAGCCGATTTTCTTGAAAATTTACACAGTTGTACTATAAGCGTCTGCGAGTGTTCTTAACTTGGTTTTGTGTCGAGGTACCCCCGATTAATATCGAAAATCGATAATCGAAAAAATCGGGTTATAGAAGGATTGGTCCGATTTTAATCAAATTTGATACACTCATAGACAAAGACATAAGAAACGATATTCAGAAGTTTCATGGTTGCAGTTTTATCCTTGGATGACCAATATTGTTTTGTTTTCAATGGTTTACTGATAAAAAATAATTTTGAAAGCAGGTTTTTTTGTCGTAAAGTGCTCGATATCGAAATTGGGATTGAGATTAATGATTGTCACTTAACTGAGCAGAGATATGCCTAGAGATAGACCGTGAATAGAACAGGTCAACACAACAAAAAGCAATAACAAAACAAATAACCAGCTGTAGAACCACTCACATACAAAGATATTAAATCACAACAATCTCCATATAAATAAGAAAATAAAATAATCGGTAAACAGCAGCAGTGAAACAAAAGACCTGAAAAGTTAAGACATCACAATAATTTCTTCAGGAAATTTCGAAGTTGGCATATCTCTGCTAGGTTAAATGACAAAATTCTCCACACACACACACACACACACACACACATATATATATATATATATATATATATATATATATGTAAACATGATACGGAAAACAACGAATTTTAACGAAATTTGGTTATAAGCAACCGACAATTTGAAATGAATTGTTTGAAAATTATTTTTTTATCGATACTCGTATTTAAGTAGATATTCTGTTTTTAATAAAACAGTATTATATATTTATTTTTAACGGCCTGATTATTTACGATAAATTCTTATTACGAAAATGTGTGCCATATAGATAGGGGTCGCAGGTTCGAATCCTGCCGAATGGCACACATTTTAATAATGTTCAAACAATTCATTATATATATATATATATATATATATATATATATATATATATATATAAAGAAAAACCAACACATAATCTAAAATGGTTACAAAATATAAGTTATTTCGGCGGATAAGCTTTGGTAATCCATTATCTTCAGACCACAGAACACACTTGGTTTAATTTAATCAGAACATTCAAAATTATTCAATCCAAGCCATATGACCCACAATGGAATTTTTAGTGTTATCATGTTAAGGCCATAAATGGTAAAGGGGTGAGAGGCGATTGGCCAAAAGGTGTCACCATAAAGTCAAGATGCACACAACCCTATAGACATGCACAAATATACGTATTCACATATAAGCATACATGTTTATGTATATACATATACATTCAGATATATGTACATACATGTAAGAAACATACCTTATCAAATAGATCCATTTGGACTATCCTCTCCGTTTACAGACTTAACATATATATATATATTGATTGATTGATTGATTGATTGATTACTTAGTTCCTGGTCATAATTAGGTAAGACCAGAGTACATTTGTATTAAAAAGTGTTCAATACAATTATATTGTAGAACTTTTTTATATTTTCTATTTGTAAACGAGTTATTACGCGACCTAGGTTTCTACCATGAGTGATGTCTTCAGGCGATAACTTATTTATAAAGGGAATATATATATATATATATAATTAAAATGATTTGTTTGAACATTATTTTTGTCAAATTGTCAAATTGTCGGTTGTTTAAAGACCATTTCGTTAATCCTCGTTAATTTCCTTTATATATATATATATATATATATATATATATATATATATATATATATATATATATATTATAATTTGATTATTACAATAGTTTGTAAAAGTTCAACCTGCTGTTGAAAATTGTTTACCTATTTAAGTATGATGTGGTCTAAGTTTGCATTTAAATCAGACAAAATAAAATAATTTTCTTTAAAATCTAATTAATTACAATGTTTTATTTATAACTTCAAAAAGATTTATAAAAAATAAAAATTATTTTACTTATATAAATGACCCACGCAATACTTAATTGTTGTTCTTAACACAATGTAACTAAGTATACCATAATTATGTACTCTTCATTTCAACCTAAACATGCCAGCCCCTTTACTCATAGATAGTAGTAAAAAATCTATTATTCAATAAAACAAACTAAATTCCAACCTCCTGTTAAAAAGTATTGTCTACCCATTTAAAAAATCTAAAGTCCCACTATGTATCTTATACAGAGAAAATTAAAAAGTGACAAGCCATCCTGCAACCTTTCATAACACAAATAATAAATTTCCATGGTTAAATAATTCTCATTTTTACTGAAAAATATTGACAAACCTAAAGCATTTTCTGAAAGTACCACTCCCTAATTTTCAAAATAACCATGAATTCATCTTATATTTTACAAATAGATCATTTTCACCATTTATTTTAACATATCACCTAAAGAAGAACAGTATTCTGAAACATTAAAAATTTTGTGTAGTGATATTATGCTTTTATAAACCAATGTAATAACAAAATTACAATATTAAATTCTACTCTGTATCGAGCACTCTTTATAAAAGTAAATGCTTGAACAGTAGGTTTTAATCAACGTGTTCTTCAATTTTCTGACAATATATATATATATATATATATATATATCAATTTACATGTCCGTTCAGAGATTGTATCTCTGCTACTAATAATAGACCACTACATATTATATTGGTTTTTACTACAACCATGCTCTCCCGTAGACTGTCGCATTTCTGATCAGAGTTCAATTAAACAACATTTAGGTAATATTAGACAGATTTTAGTCAACAGCACAATAATACTTACCCATACACACAGTAAAAAGAACCTTCAGATATTGGAGGCCATCTGCATAAAATCAAAACAACACATACTTAATAAAATCTCATTTAAATCTGATCATAACACATTATATTGCATTTAAATATATATTTCTGTTAACATTTCGAGCTCTCACGCGGTGTGACGTCATAGAACCGCATTACAAATTTACGAACTGCGTTTGCTATTTGGTAACTCTTATCGTTGCTTAGCAAAGTTTTATGTAAACACAAGATAAAAAAAATCATCTTTGATCGTGGATGTTTTTATGTTAACGTCCCTGTAATCTCACTGAAGATGGTTCATGTGAGCCGAAAGCTTAGAACGAAAATACTAAAAATTATCCAAATGTTGGAGAAATTTTGTCTTTATTTTCACCTGAAATTAAAGTCAAAATACGATGTTTAGAACAGCTCATGATTAAACATAATAGATATTCATTGTTATACTTAACAATATATATATATATATATATATATACATCTGTATTTGCTTCTGGTGCGTATGTGATTGTACATCAGTGTTAATTTTTTAAATTACACACACACACACACACACACACACACACACACACACACACACACATATATATATATATATATATAATTCCATCCATAAAAAATAAATGAAATGCAAAGAAATTAAGCTACAAAATGGAAAAACAAGCGGGACTCTCGCAAAGTCAGCAAAATATTCTTTGCAACAATTCCACACGATTCCATAATTTGAAAAAAAGTTATCTATACCTTCATCTTATAATAATATTGTATTCACACAATCGTTTCCCGCCCTTTTATTCCGTTATCATGGCGGCATATCCGCCATATTGTCTACACTCGTGTAATCTCAAAAGAAGTTTTTCTTATCTTTTTTCTACGTTTCGTATTTCTTTAATCGCAATAACGCATTTTTGAACAATGTTTTCTTTCGTTATTATAATAAGCCGTATGGCTTAATTTTTTTATTTTTTCTATATTTCGTCGTATTTTTTAAAAATTTATTTTTATTATTTGTCATTTTTACCGGTAAGAAGACTTCCGTTTGAATATTGTTCGATGTTGCCAGATATTATTCCTTTCTTATCATTTAGTGAAGCTGCGAAAACTTATTGTATAGAACAAACTTAACCATTCTTAATTCCCTCCAACTGTGCGTGAAAACTTTGCATTGAGTATATCTACCAACAATACACCCAATTACTGAACAACATCTTGACATATGTTCTTGCTCGCATTCTCAATACAACTAACTGAAATTGTTCGGAATTTCAAAATAATCATTTCTTCATATTTTTTTATGATTTTCTACGTTGACATTTTTCATTTTCATTAGATTACTTCATAAATAATAAAATGAGAGACTTTTTCTTTGCAATTCTGCTATCCTTTAACCGGTTAGACAATATCTCCTACCTCCCACCAGCATAGACCACGCTAGTCTCCCAGAAAACTATACACCCTCTCTCTCAGCCGAACTTAAGTGGAACGACTACCTTAAATCAATAGCTAAATCTACTGATAGGAAGGTCGGATTACTGTGTCGGGCCAAGCAGGGGTTTTTTTTTTGTTTTCTCCTGTTACATCACGCAATTGCCGTTCCGTCATCCACCTGATCAGGCCCTTCAAATATGTTATCTGCTGCTTTCCTCTGTCTCTTTTTCCTTCTATCAAGCCTGTCAGTATCAGGTTCTCCAGGCCCTCTTTCCTCATTGCATGTTCCAGGAACTTCAGTTGTCTCTTTCTGATGCTCAGGTTTTTATTTTCTTTTTGTTTTCATCCTTTCCAAAACCTCATCATTGCTCACATGCTCGGTCCATGATATCCGCAGCATCCTTCTGTAGAAAAACAAGTACAGTACTCTACAAAAAAACAAACAAACAAACAAAAAAAAACAAACAAAAAAACAAGTACATTACTCTACAAAAAAGTAATAAACATATTCTTCGTATATCTATCTATCTATCTATCTATCTATCTATCTATCTATCTATCTCAGACTTCTATCTATCTATCTATCTATCTCACCCTTCTATCTATCTATCTATCTATCTATCTCACCCTTCTATCTATCTATCTATCTATCTCACCCTTTGTATTATCTATCTATCTATCTATCTATCTATCTATCTATCTATCTATCTATCTATCTATCTCACCCTTTGTATTATCTATCTATCTATCTATCTATCTATCTATCTATCTCACCCTTTGTATTATCTATCTATCTATCTATCTATCTATCTCACCCTTTGTATTATCTATCTATCTATCTATCTATCTATCTCACCCTTTGTATTATCTATCTATCTATCTATCTATCTATCTATCTATCTACCCTTTGTATTATCTATCTATCTATCTATCTATCTATCTATCTATCTATCTATCTATCTATCTCACCCTTTGTATTATCTATCTATCTATCTATCTATCTATCTCACCCTTTGTATTATCTATCTATCTATCTATCTATCTATCTATCTATCTATCTCACCCTTTGTATTATCTATCTATCTATCTATCTATCTATCTATCTATCTACTATTTTTCTTTCTTTCTTTCTACGTCCTGATGTTTTATCCTTTCCTTCTCTATCTTCTGTCGTGTATCCGTTTCAAATATTTCTTCACTTACTCTTAAGTTTAGCTCGTTTAGAATTTACTGTTTTAATCTATCTATCTATCTATCTATCTATCTATCTATCTATCTATCTATCTATCTATCTATCTCATCCTTTATCTATCTATCTATCTATCTATCTATCTATCTATCTATCTATCTCAGCCTGTTTAATATCTATCTATCTATCTATCTATCTATCTATCTATCTCAGTCTGTTCATATCTATCTATCTATCTATCTATCTATCTATCTATCTATCTATCTCAGTCTGTCATCTATCTATCTATCTATCTATCTATCTATCTATCTATCTATCTATCTCACCCTTTGTATTATCTATCTATCTATCTATCTCACCCTTTGTATTATCTATCTATCTATCTATCTATCTATCTCACCCTTTGTATTATCTATCTATCTATCTATCTATCTATCTATCTATCTATCTATCTCACCCTTTGTATTATCTATCTATCTATCTATCTATGTGCATGTGTGTATGGCTTAGTTGTGGTGATGCTTAGTGCCACGATTGATGTTTATCAGTGGTTTACTGATGAAAAGTTTTTTGTCATAAAGTGCTCGATATGAAGATAGAGATAGAGAGTTAATAGTTAACTTCTCCATATATATATATATATATATATATATATATGCAAACTTATCACTATACTCATTTTCGAAAAACCCTCCGCGTATATACGCAGAAGGAAAAAAATGGCTGTAAAAAAAGAAAGAGCTAAGCACATGAACATCAGCCAAAGCGATTTGGACCGAGCCAGTACGTAGCCCAAAGAAAAAACCCGAGACGAGTAATCAATAACAAAAAAGCGCTCAATACGTAAGCAGAGCAGAATAAGTACATTAACTTAGTGAGCCAACAAACCTTCAAGGTCTCACCTAAACGGATCTTCAGGGAAGGTTGGCTGAAGATCCGTTTAGGTGAAACCTTGGTAGGTATGTTGGCTCACTAGGTTAATTTACTTATATATATATATATATATATATATATATATATATATATATATAAAGGTGGTCCAAAAGTAGGCAGACAGTAGGTGGAATACGTTTCTGTATCGATTATATTATTAGAATCGTGTTCATTATGTTATATTTTTAAAAAGCAGTCTGTGAATATCTTGATGAAACATTTCCTGAGAAGTGGATTCGCCGATGAGGTCTAATTGATTGTCCAGCACGTTCACCATACTTGACTCTTTTGGATTTCTTCTTTTGAGGAGTACTCAAGGTCAGAGTTTATAGTTGAGAACCATCAAGTATTGGTAATTTGAAAAATTGCATTTTAAGAAATCAATACACGAGGAGAATATTTGTCAAAGCCTGAGATGTAGACTTCAAAGCTGTCTAAATTGTGATGGACCACAGTTTTAGCACTTGCATTTATTAAATTTGAGCGCTTTTCTTTAATTGTTCACAATAAAATTTAGTTGTCAATATAATAATTGCATTTGTAAATATAATTGTACGTGTAATCTCAAAATAAAAGTTATTATTTTTTGTCCACCTACACTTGAGCACTTTTGCATATGCATCTATCTAAACATATTTATAAATGGTAATTTGTCTGTGTGTGTGTGTGTGTGTGTGTCTGTTACCTATAGACTACGAAACGCCTGAACCGATTTTCCTGAAAATTTACACAGTTGTACTATAAGCGTCTGCGAGCGTTCTTAGATAGGTTTTGTGTCGATGTACTCCAGATAAATATCGAAAATCGATAATCGAAAAAATCGGGTTATACAAGGAGTGCTCCGATTTTAATCAAATTTGATTCACTCATAGACAAAGACAGAAGAAACGATATTCAGAAGTTTCATGGTTGCAGTTCTTACAATAGTGCAGAAAATCGATTATATATATATACATAAGGCAATATGTTTGTGTGTGTGTCTGTTTATCTGTCAGTATGTTTTTTATACAAATCTTCAATTTTTATCCGATTCTCACCAAATTTCACACAAATATTTTTTAGACTGAGTCTGAGCTCCAGGACCATGGATTAGTTTTAAAGCTTTCATTACAACCGAGCAACGCCGGGCTATACTGCTAGTTCAATTATAAGAACAAAAGTGAAATCAAAACTAATCCAGAAAAAAATGAATGACCCTACCACAAAAAAGGACATACCAAAAGCAGACCGATCACAACACAAGAATTTTTTTATAATCACATTGCCCCAAGCAAGGCAGTTTACTGCCACCGGTTTGCAGCGGGTTACATAAAAGGAAAATTATGAGAGAGAGTGGCAGGTTATAGGGGTGACAGGAAGTGGATAAGAGAAGGATCTGAATACTGATGAGTGTGGAGTAAACGGAGACAAAAGCATGAGAGAGAGGGTGCAAGTTAGTGAGTTAGGAGATGTCTATTTACATTTAAATTCTTGGAGACTGTAGCTCTCGGGGAAGCAAGTAAACGGAAGGGAATTCCACAGGTGGGAAGTGCAAGAAAAGAAGCTGACGGAGTAGAATTTGCGTTTACATTTTATTGGTTTCACAGTAAAAAGGTTGGACCCATTTGCTAATCTTGTGGCTCGTGGAAGTTCCTATATAGAGGGTACCAGGCAGCTATGTTCATCGGAGCAGAAGCCGTGAAAGTATTTGTAAAAGAGATAAAGGGAAGCCATATTGCGCCGGTGAGAAAGTGACTGTATATGAGCTGCCAAGTCGGAATCGATCACATTACAGATTCTGCGTTGGATTTTATCAAGGAATCCTAGGTGGGTGGCAGGGGCATCCGACTAGATATGGCAGCAGTATTCAATGCACGGGATGTTATATGTATATATGTGCAGGATGGTTTCAGACGGGAATTTACGTGAACATCCTTAAGGTGCCTTACAGACATACGCGAACCAAAGCACAGCGGGCCTTAGGCAAAACTCATTGTTCCCACTAAACATCACAGACAGCCCAGATGAATCCCTGCTATGCAATCTACAGAGAACACGTTCAACTTTTCTAAAAGCGGGATATGCCACCACCTACGGCACGCGGTAGAGAGTAATGTATTCTTTACAGAAAACACGATGCAACCTTTCGAATTTTTACAGAAGAACTTCGTCATGCTTTTTAGTAATAATTCTAAGTAGTAACAAATTCTAAATTGGTTGATTTAAATTGCATTTTGCTGCAGTGAATGTGTGTTGTGGTGCAGTGGAAATCGACTTGGAACGAGAGATCGGGGTGCCGAGTTCAAATTCCAGTTGAATTCCTTGCGCAAATACTCATGGGAAAAGTATTAATCCATCTCTTTCCTCCAGTTATGGGTTAAATAATAGGACAGAGTGGGTTCTATAGCCTTGGCTGGCAACCAGTCTACCTCAGAAAGCAATAGCAACCTACTGCAGAATAATCTTCTGCCTAGTTATCATGTCTCCTTCGAAGCATGATCGCCCAAAGCGTGTATCACGTATGGCACTTAACTGACTGGCATTTAAATTACTGAACAAAGGACTATGCTTTTGTCCTAATCCGCCACGGCTTAAAAAGAACACCATAGCAATGGACCTAAAATCATTCTTTAGAAGAATTAGGCTAAAACCCCACTACGGGGACAACAACAACACGCCTTCCATAGTAGACCAAATAAAAGAGAACAACTCCAGATTAACCCTCTAGGGCCATTCGTATCATATTTGATACAGTATTTCCCTATAAGGAAACATTTGGTATTCATTGACTGAGCAGTCAGTACTGCTTTCATTTGAAATTTATAAAATATTTCTCTAAAAAAATTTTTCAGGAAAATATTTCTTTCAAGGCTTGTTTTCATACTGTATCAAATATGATACGAATGGCCCTAGAGGGTTAATCCCCACCCAGACATTGGAAATAACTGTAAAAAAAATCCCATAAAGAAAACAACAATACCCAAGTAGATAAATATCATTATCACTCAAAACAAAGGGAAGGCCCTCGACAAGCTGACGCACAGAGATGACCTAGTCATTACACAGGCTGACAAATGTGGTGCCAGTTATCTCAAGCCCCAAAGAATACCTTAAACAGGCCAACAACCAAGTAACCGGCAAAAATACCTACAAAAGCCAACCAACAGACCCACTTCCCAATACCCAGAAAAAAGTGACTTGACAATCTCTCTAAATATGATGCATCAAAATAAAACTCATTGACAAAGAAACATCACAACACTATCACCCACAAGTATTACACCTGTCCGCTTCTATCTCCTTCTCATAATTAAAAAAATAACAATCTAGGAGAGGCCAGCCATTCTCATCATTTAACTGCCACACAACTAAACTATCCATAGGAGTAGGCCACTCTCAACCTACCGTAGCTAAGGAAGTAAAATCCTACATCAGAGTCATCTTCATTTAGTAACCATGGATTTTAGATGTCTTTATTCCAACATCAAACACAACGAAGGACTGAGCCAATTAAGTGTCATGGGCGATCTGAATCAGATGTCTAAATTGTGATTGACCACAGTTTTAGCACTTGCATTTATTAAATTTGAGCGCTTTTCTTTAATTGTTCACAATAAAATTTAGTTGTCAATATAATAATTGCATTTGTAAATATAATTGTACGTGTAATCTCAAAATAAAAGTTATTATTTTTTGCGGACATCTTGAGCCCTCTTGCATATGCATCTATCTAAACATATTTATAAATGGTAATTTGTCTGTGTGTGTGTGTCCGTTACCTATAGACTACGAAACGCCTGAACCGATTTTCTTGAAAATTTACACAGTTGTACTATAAGCGTCTGCGAGCGTTCTTAGATATGTCTTGTGTTGATGTACTCCAGATAAATATCGAAAATCGGTAATCGAAAAAATCGGGTTATACAAGGAGTGGTCCGATTTTAATCAAATTTGATACACTCATATGATTTTCCATCATAGGTTGCTATTACTTTCTGCGGTAGACTGGTTGCCAACCAAGGCTATAGAAACCATTCTGTCCTGCTGTTTAACCCATAGCTGAAGGGAGAAGAGATGTATACATACTTTTCGCAAAGGTATTTGTGCGTAAGTGAATGCAACGAATTCAACTGGAATTTGAACTCGTCTCTCCGATTTCTCGTTCCGATATCTACTGTACCACGATAGCCGCCCTTAAAGAAACACTTACTAAAAGAACAAAACAAAACCCCTCCTCCTTCGATTTCAATGGAAGACACTACCTACAAATAAAAGAATGTGCCACGGGCTCCATTATCAAATTTAGGGAGACACATTTATTCGTTCATCGGTAATGACTGTCCGCTCTATGCAAGATACGTCGATTTCTTCTTCATATATACGGGTAATGTGGAAAAACTTACTGGGTTCCATATGGACCTTAAACACAGTACATGACTTTTTTAATTTCGACAACGACAAATCAACACATTTGGAAACTTTGCGGACATCTTTATCTCCTTATGAGAAAAACAGAAAGCTACAATCACTGACACGCACAACTATCTACACTTTAAGTCTTCCCACCCAAAACAACTAAAAGAGAACAATCCTTATTCACAAGCAGACTTAGAAAGACATTTTCCAACAATGAAGAACTAGTTAAACATACTAAAATTCACAAAGAACAATTCATGTGCTTATAAACAACACTTAATCATGGAACAAATAAATTAAGCAATTTCAATATCGAGAAACGACACTAAAATTACAAAATTAAAAATAAATCCAAACGTAACACCCCGTCCCTAGTAACCGCTTTCTATAACAATCTGCCTCCACAGTCCCAAATAATCAAAAGTCGGTGGGATATTTTCTTCATGTGCCGAGACCCTTCAGGATGTTAGCGATCATGGACTTCCACTTGTCTCTGTGTCTTGTCGCTCTCAATATTTTTTCTCTTGGTATCTCTTCTAAACCCCGCTTTGACATCCATTTGCTCAAACCTAACAAGTACGTCTCGCGCTGCTTTACCCTGTCTCCGTGTTCTTCTACCTGTGAGGATATATATATATATATATATATATATATATATATATATATATATATATCAGCAGCAAGCAGTGTGGGTATAGAAGAATCCAAAGGAATATCATATACATACAGTGGTAGGATAACTCTCTAAGAGAGCTCTAAATATATATGTATATAAATACATATAGAGAAAATATAAGAAAAATTAAGGCAGACACGTTATTTCATGGTAAATCGGAAGTATAGGCCTATTTCAGGCGAACCATCATCAGCTTCCGTCTTTATTTTAAAATAAAGACGGAAGCTGATGATGGTTCGTCTGAAATAGTCCTAAACTTCTGATTTACCATGAAATAACGTGTCTGCCTTAATTTTTCTTATATATTATTTCAAATGTAGTTGTGGACACGACTACATAGGTAGAACGACGCAGCGTTTGGATGTTAAGCTTAAACAACATGTCCATGCTAAAATACTCAATAAATATTTCCGTCTAGTGATACCATTCGAAATAAGAATTCGAGTTGTGCTACGGATTTTAGTGTGGACTGGTTTTCTGGTTTGGCAAGTGCACACTCGTTGTTCCATTTGAAGGTGTTGGCGACGCTGTTTAGTAGGTCATGCGACCCTCTCTTTGTAAAGAAAGCGAAGGTTTGCTTGAGCTTGCTCTGCTGGATCTCAAGTATGTTTAGATGTAATAACTTTTATGTTGCCCTTTCCGTTCATTCTTGTTATCCATGACAGATTTTCTTTTCATAATAATTTTTTCCCGTTTACAGTTCTCAGGAGAGGGGACAAAACCGGTCAAATGATTTTTTTTTGTTTTAACATTTATCATAACCTATTATAATAATAAAAAAATATTGTCTTCAACGACATAATATATATATATATATATATATATATATATATATACTGACTAAGTCTGTATGTTTGGTTTTCCATGTAGACAATGTGTAAATTATTTTCAGAGAGTATTTGTGAAGAAAGAAAATGTTAGAAGAGGAAAAACTGTTCTTAGCCGACGTATTTTTCTAAAAAGGGATATATATATATATATATATATATATATATATATATATATATAACACTTGGTATACTATTCAGGTAAATTCCGATAGAGACGAATTCAAAGAACTCAATTTTAAATTCATTTATTTAATTTAACAGAGTAATATAATTTAGACAATTTTTGATTCACTAAAATTTCAATGGGCAATACATATTTCACCGCATAATAATGATATTGTGGCTCGTCAGACCCTAATAGTACAACAGTTAATTCTCAAAATATCTCCCCCCCCACTTTTTTTTTTACACAGACGCTCACATGTCCATATTTAGAATAGACATTTGTCTATTCTGAATGTTTATTCTAAATATGGACATGTGAGCGTCTGTGTGGAAAGAAAATTTTGGGGATATTTTTAGGATCAACTATATATATTATTATTATTATTATTGTATACGTACCAAGAAAACAGTATCACTGATAATGACTAAAATCATTAAGTCCTACTGTTAACAAAACGTTAAATTTAGTCGTCAATCCCAAAAGGTAATACCAAATGGGAAGAGGGGAATCAAAAAAAGAAACAAACAAAGCAAAAGCCGTGTTCGAAACAAAAAAAATACCAAGTAACAGTAAAGAGCTCAATACCAAAGTACGAGGATCCGGAGAGTGAAACCGCGGTCGGCTTTTGGTTCACTTTCAGATTTAGTTCGTATATATATATATATATATATATATATATATATATATATATCCATCCCTTTTTATCCTTATTTCATTCTTTCTTTCTGTCTTCTCCTGTTAGATGTCTATCGAGAGTAATTATTTACGAATTATTCATACTTGTGTCTAATATGTACCACTATCTTTCGGCTACGAAAATCTGCCAACAGTCTTGACGCACTGACATTTCGAATTAGTAGCGGCAATATTTAGTCTAAATTTGACTCTTCTTCGAGTTTATCTAGTGCATAATGAATAAAAATAAGAACTTATATAATTTACATTATTTGGGGAAACTGAAAAATTGTTACAGTAAACACACGCAAAGTAGTTATTTGAGATTTCAGTGTAGATGCGTCCAACAAAAGTGGACTTTCTTGTTACTTTCATATTTAAGGAACAATAAAAATATGAGTCCTTGGATGACGACTAGGAAATCTAACATGAAGAAGAATGTCTTCATTCGCCTTCATTTATTTTCTTTTTTACTTTCTTTCTTTTTTCGCCTTCATTTTTTTCTGTTTCATTCAGTCCACCTCCTTTTTTCTTCCTTATTTTTCTTTTTTACTTCATTTGCCCTCATACTTTCTTTCTTTACTTTATTTCTTTTCTTCATTTGCTGTCATTCTTTTCTCCTTCATTTACCAATTCTTTATTTCTTTTATCTTTACTTTTTTCATTCGCCCTCTTTTTTCTTTTCTTTCTTTCATTCGCCCTCATTATTTCTTTCTTTTCTTCATTCGCGTACATTCTTTTTTCTTTTCTCCATTCACCCTCATTTATTCTATCTTTCCTTCATACGCCCTCATTTTTTCTGTCTGTCTTTCTTTCTTTCTTTCTTTCTTTCTTTCTTTCTCAGTATTTCTTTCTTTTTCCTTCGTTCTTTCTTTCCATCATTCGCCCTAATTTTTTCTGTCTTTCTTTCATTCATTCGCCCTCAGTATTTATTTCTTTTTCCTTCATTCTTTCTTTCTTTCATTCGCCCCTGGTTTTTCTTTTTTTCTCCTTATTTTTCCTCGTTTGTTCTTTTTTCCTTCATTCTATAATATATTACCTTAAACGGCAGAAGTAATTGACAGGAACATCCGGCCATTGGTAAGGTCAACAAAAGACAAGGGTCGTTGAAAGATAAATCCGGCTGTAAATGATATCAACAAAATGCAAGAAAAAAATCACAAGCGACAACCTGCTTGAAAGGCGATGACCGGAAAGGATGTGGTTAACAGATACATCCGGCCACAGATAAAAGTTAACCATAAAGATGCTGAGAAAAATAAAGAAATTGTACTTAAATTTCCTGCTGTTGTTCTTGTTGTTGTTCTCTTTAGCGGCGTGGAGTAAAAAAGAAGAAACAAATTGGAAGTAAAGGCAAGACGTGACTGATTCAGCTTGAAGTTTCTTCCTGTTAATGTGAGATGCTATCAGATAATGCTCCCATTCTAACTGATTTTGACCGGTCACCGAACTTGGTTTAAGTAGTGGAAATGTCATGTGACCGGCTTCATGTGACAGGCATTTTCTTCTGTAGGTGTGAAAAATAATTTGACTGACGTCATATATCAATTTTCGATTTCTTATCCAATCAGGGTCCAGAATTTTACTTTTCTCACTGACTTGTGAAATTTACCTTGGTCTGTGTTTTTCCGAAATGATTTCAGTCGTTTGGATCCGGTTTTGCGGGTATGCAATTTTACTTTGTGTGTTTTATTCGCCCTTATTCCTTCATTCATCTTCATTCTTTCTTTCTTTCCTTCATTCACGCTCATTATTCTTTTCTTTATTTCTTTATTTTCTTCGCCCTCACTCGTTTTTATTTCTTCATACTCCCTCATATTTTCTTTTTTCTCTCCTTTATTCTTAATTATTCTTTCTTTCCTTCATTCTGTCCTCGTTTTCTTACTTCATCCGTCCGTATCCTTTCTCTTTTTCTTTTCTTCCCCTTTATTCTGTGTCTTTTCTTTCATCCGATCTCATACTTCATTATTTCTTTAATTCTATTTAATATTCCCTATGATTTTTCCCTCTCTTTTTATTTTTTCTTTCTTCAATTATTTTTTGTTCGTTTTTTCTCACATTTTCTCATCTTTTCATTTATATGTTTTCCTTTATTTATTTCTTTTCTTGCTGTTTTCTTTTTTCTTTCTTTATTTTTTTTCTCTTTCTTTGTTTAATATTCTTTGTCTTTTTTCTTTGTTTTATCATTTTCATTCATAAATACTTTCATTCATAAATTTTGCTTTATTTAATTCCCTTTCTTTCTTTCTTTCTTTCTTTCTTTCTTTCTTTCATCAGTTCATTTTAACCTGTTCATTTCGCTTTATTTTCTTTTTCCTGGTTGTTCTTTCTCATTCCTTAAATCTAAACTTAATTATTCCATCACTTTTATATGTTTCTTTCAATTTACACTTTCGTTTTTGTATTTGTTTCTGCTTTAATTCAAATCACATTTTCTCTTAATTACTTCCTAGCTACGTACTGGTCTTTATTCTTTACTTCCTTCCATGTTTCCTTTCTCCTTTTTTTTCTGAAAAAAAAAAAAAGGCGTTTCATCAAACCGGAAACGGTAAACTCGGGTCATGAATCTTTGTTAGGGCGCGTTGGCTTGATCTTAAGTAAACAGGAACACACAAGAGTTCCGATGGTCAATACTTGACGTGTGTTTGTTTATCTCCCTTTGTATTTAATGTCGAACACAATGATTCCTTGTAATTGTGTATTTTGCTGACTTTTTTTTTATCTCAAAGGGAAACGTGTTTGTGAAAATTTGTCGAAGAACCGCTTATCAAAAGAAACGAGCCAGGAGTGGGAATCTAGTAGATGTATGCAGCAGCATTGTCGAAAATATGCTTAGACGGAAAAGACTGACCTTCTAGCAGACGGGGTATGGAAGGGAACAATATCAGCCTGTTTTTTTTCCAGTGCTAAATCATTTGAAATTCTAATAAGGACCAATATATATATATATATATATATATATATATATATATATATATATATATATACACTGTTAAATATAAGAGACAATGAATATCTATTATGTTTAGTCATGAGCCGTTCTAAACGTCGTATTTTGGCCTTAATTTCAGTTGAAAATAAAGACAAAAATTCTCCAACATTTGGATAATTTTTTTATTAATTTGGTTCTAAGCTTTCGGCTCACATGAGCCATCTTCAGAGAGGTTATTAAGACGGTAATACAATAACATCCACCATGAGCGACGATTTTATTTTGTGTTGACATAAAACTTTGCTAAGCAACGATAACAATTACCAAAAATAGCATTTCTAGCTCTCACGCGCTGTGACATCATAGAACCGCATTACAAATTTACGAACTTCGTTTGCTATTTTTGGTAACTGTTATCCTAATAATCTGACAATATAGACAATATATATATATATATATATATATATATATATATATATATATATATATTCAAAATAATAACTAAATAGACTCTGCAAGTATTTAAGTTTTAAATTTATACTAAGATAAACCTTAAGAAAAACCATTAACAAACAGAACCTAATTCCGTTACAATCCGGTGCACTAAGGCGTTGGATAAGAGGGGAGAAAAAAAAGAAATCCGCGGAATAAGGACAAGACATACGATACTCCGCAGTAAAGAAAAAAAAAACCCAAACGGAACCAACCACGAAAAAAAAAAAAAAAGAAAGAAAAAGTGCTCGATACAAAGTACAAACGAAATGCAAAAGTAGAGCAAAGACACACAAAGAATCTCAAGCTAGCCAAAACCTAGCTTGAGATTTGGCTAGCTAGGGTTTTGGCTAGCTTGAGATTCTTTGTATACATATATATATATATATATATATATATATATTTATATATATATTAGTCATCCACATACAAGCCTGTTTCGCTGTTTCACAGCTCATCAGTGTGGCTAGACGCATCCACTTGCTTCTGGTCGGGATCGAAACTCAATATATATAAACTTTTCAGGTCTAATGCAGGTTTCCCCGAAAAAATTGGTGTTCTTTGATCTCTCGGTACAGTGTCCGTTGATAACTAACAAATAAACATGCATCCCATTTCTTTATAAATATCTTGCGTACAAGCAGACTTGGGAGTAATGAATTACTTTCCAACTTACAGCCTCTTTCCCCATAGACGAAATGTAGCAAATGTTTTACCATTCATTCGCTGTTTCCATGGTATGTGTTCTGACGCATCAAAATTCATTGGGTCCACCAACTCTGACGCTTCAACCATGAGCCGTTATGTAATTTATATACTGAAGAATCATCTTCATGCCTTTTGTAGTCTATTAGTAAGGAGTAATGAGTTATATGGGCCGAGTTGTTAGAATATACCCGCCTGGCCACACCACCTGATTGGAAGTCCAATGTCGAAACAAAATGTACAATTGGCAGTGGATATATATAAAAAAAAATTGTACATGTTCTAAAATATAATTTATAATAAATATTCACAGCTCTATATTATATATCGAGCACTTTTTTAAATTAATGTTTTGGACGTTGTAAATTTTTGTTTTTCCTTATTCACTCGGATATATATATATATATATATATATATATATATATAAAATAATGTCTATGAACTAACTCTTTTTTACAAATCTATATCTCAAAATATTTATTTTTTTCATCTTAATATTTACCCAATCCAAATCCTAAGAACCACTAAAATTAAAAAGGGTGTTGTGTGGGATGAGAGTGCGATGTAATGCTGTGGATATCGTGTCAAAACAGAAAAATAAGTAAGCCGAGTTCGAATTCCAGTTAAATTCGTTGCGTTCACAAACGCGCAAATACCCTTGGGAGCGATAAGAAATCATCTATTCTCCTTCCGTTATTTGTTGAAGAGTAGAATAGATTGGGTTCTATAGCCATGGTTGGCAACCAGTCTACCGCTGAAAATAATGGCAACTTACTGCGAGAAATATTTTTGCCCGGTCAATCAAGTCACTTTCGAGACATGATCGCTCAAACGTGTATTACGTATTAACTGACTGAGTGTATTCAATGATTTAACTAAGCTGCTTGTGATTAAGGAAAATAGGACAAAAAATTTAGGCGTGGCTAGAAACTATTCGAGCTTATATAGGTTGCTGGCGTCATTTTAGTGCATTTTGGAATAAACCAGTAAGAATTTGCCAGCGTCAAACAGGATGGAAATGCTTTTAATGTCAAAGAACTGGCAGTAACTGATATTGCAAAGAAAACGGCTGTAAACTTAACAAAAAAGAAAAAAAAATGAAGCCTGACTTTCAAACGAGACAATTTAAATGAACAGGACGTAAAAAAGAAAAAAAAACTTGCCTTTTCTGGAATTTCCGGAGTTTCGTGTAGAAAAAGTGAAACTTTTCAAAATCTTATTTTGTAATGAAAACAATGATAGAAAGAAAGTATGGACAGAGAGAAACGGAATAGAGTACAAAGAAAAATATGAGTGAATTCTTAGAAATGGTTCAGATGATTTGGTCTGTTATTATCAGTGCTGTCGGGCAAAGAACACACGTCGACTATATTAAAGGACTGAAAGAAAAGGCTTTATTTCTTTTAGCTTTGATATAAATGCTATTTTCTTTTCTTGCTGAAATAGCTTCCAGATATGATGGGTAAATATTTAAATGACGTCATTCATGAATTCCGTTGCATGACGAAAAAATTCTTCGAAAATGCTGAAAATTTAACCATTTCACATCATGCAAGGCAATAAAGCCACCAAGATGCAAGTACCTACTGAGAAAATGACATTAATAATAAAAACGTTGGCATTTTTGAAAAGTGGAACGACAGCCTTCATATAGATGTATTATTTATATATATATATTCAAATATATATATATATATATGTATCATATAGATATATTATTTTAATCGTCTCACTCTAAGAAAGGCAACAAAGCTGCAAAGACGCAGGGGTTAGCGAGTGTGAAAGGATACAAATTAAAAATACGAAACACATTACCAAGGAGCAAGAACAATGAAAGAGTAAGAATTAAGAAGACAGAATACAACGATTTGGAATTGCATTTAAATGTTTGAAGTTCAAAGTTGAATGGGAAGAAAGAAACCGGAAGAGATTTTCACGAATAAGAAGTAAAAGAGAAGGAACTCTTATTATTAAGCTTATATATAGAGAGGATGTGCGTTGTGGTACAGGGAATATTGGCTCGGAACGAGAAACCGGGGAGCCGAGTTCGAATTCCAGATGAATCCATTGTATTCACTTACGCGCAAATACCCTTAGGAAAGGTATTAATCCGTCTCTTCCTTCCAGTTATGGGTTAAATAGCAGGACAGACTGAGTTCTATAGCCATGGTCGGCAACCAGTCTACCGCAGAAAGCAATGGCAACCTACTGCGGGATAATCTTCTGCCGAGTCCGTCATGTCTCTTTCGAGACATGATCGCTCAAGCGTGTTTCACGTATGGCACTTAACTGACTGACTGAACATAATAGTTGGAATCATGATTAAAGCTTGTACTGGTCATAAAGTGGGGATCGGCTTTATATTGTTGTGAAGTAATAAACTGATCCCCCACTTATTACTACTTAATAATATAATACATTTCTTCCCCCTCTAGTTATGAGTCAAATAACAGGACAGATTGGGTTCTATAGCCTTGGTAGGCAATCAGTCTACCGCAGAAAGCAATGGCAACCTACTGCGGGATAATCTTCTGCCGAGTTCGTCATGTCTCTTTTGAGACATGATCGCCCAAGCGTGTATCACGTATGGCACTTAAATGACTGATATATAAACATTTCAACTGTAAGACAATAAGATTGAGTATTGCTTTTAGAAGTATAATGTCTAGGCACGAAAGGGTTCCAATTCCATGCAGGATCTTTTTATTTTTTTTTATTTATTTTTTTTTTTAATCATTTCACCCCGAGCAAGGCGGAAACGCCACTGATGTGCAGGGGGTTACATAAATGTAAAAAGATTAATTAGAAAAGAGTGAGGAGTACAAACTAGTTAGAAAGGAACAATAGAAAGCTGAGAAAGCAGGTGCGATGACAGATACATAGGTGGAGAGAAAGGGAAGGTTATACGGGGGTGGGGAGAGAGCTAGAGTCCAGTGGTTAGTAGATGAGTATTAACTTTGCATTTAAATTTCTGGAGGTTGTAGCCGCCAGGAAAGCAAGAATACGGGAGCGAGTTCCACAGGCGGGAAGTGCGAGAGAAGAAGCTGCAGGAGTAGAATTGTCGTCTGCATTTCTTCTTCTATGGACACTGTCACTTCAGGAAGTAGGCGATCATGGCTTTCCACGTCTCCCTATTCCTGGTGGCTCTTAGCACGCCTTTTCCTGTTACAACATGCAACTTAGCTGCATTTGATTAAGGAAAATAGGACAAAAGATTTAGGCTAGAAACTATTCGGGCTTATATAGGTTGCTGGTGTCATTTTGGTGCATTTTGGAATAAATCAACCAATTGATTATGTCCTTCAAATATGTTATCTGTTGCTTTCCTCTGTCTCTTTTTTCCTCTATCTGACCTGTTAGTATCAGGTTCTCCAACCCCTCTTTCCTCATTGTATGTCCCAGGAACTTCAGCTGTCTCTTCCTGATGCTCAGTACTAATTTCCTTTTTGTTTCCATCATTTTTAAACCACATCATTGCACACATGCTCGATCCATGATATTCGCAGCATCCTTCTGTAGAACCACATTTCAGTTGCTTCAAGTTTTTACTTTATATTCGAAGATATTGTCTAGCATTCACTGCCATATTGAAGAACTGACAACACATCGCAATTCAGTACTCGCTTTTTTTTCTAGCGAAATTTTCCTGTCACATAATACTGAACTCAGCTTCTGGAATGCTTCCTCCGCCAAGCCAATTCGCCTTCGGATCTCTGTGTCGCATTTTCCGTCTTCTGTTAGAACACTTCCCAGGTATTTAAATCTTTGTCCCTGCTTGATTCTAGTATCCCCGATCTGCATTTCGCATATTGGGCTGCCCTTTTACTGATGACCATGCATTCGGTTTTCTTGCAGTTTATTTGTAGTCCTTTCTTACCACTCTCTTCAACTACCTTCTGTAGGAGGTCTTGTAGTTTCCTTTCCGTGTCTGCTATCAGCACTGAGGCGTATATACCCATGTGAAATGTATGAATCTACCTCTTCTCCCTCGAATATATGGGTTAAATAGTACAACTTGTATCAGTAAGTGTTTTATTATCTCAAAAAAATTCTTCATATCTAAAAATATTTTCTAACTTTAAATAAACTGCAAAACGTTGATAAGCCATGAAAAACAAATCCCTCACAATTAATGGACATTAATATATTTTTAAAATAATTTTGCCTTAAGAAAGGCGATAAAGCAAGTAAACTGGTTACTGAGAATGAAAGAAACAATAAAAGACCAGGATTCAAGGAAGAAAAAAATGACGTGGTACAGCGACTATGAATTTGGAGATTGTAGTTGACCGCAGAATGTAATGGCAACCTACTGCGGGAAAATCTTCTTTCGAGATATGATCGCCCAAGCGTGTATCACGTATGGCACTCGACTGACTGAGTTGACAGAAAAGCAAGAACTGAGAAGTGCAAAAGAAGAAACTGTTAATATAGAACTTTCAATGACATTTAGCAATTTTCACAGTAAGATAATGAGACCTAGCTGACAATCTAGTACTGCGCTTAAGTCAGTGAAATCAACGAAGAAAGCTCACCAGGGCTATTACCATGAAACTGTTTATAGAAATGGCACAGGGGAGCTACGTTCTGGCGGTGGGTAGTTTTCAGCATGACTACATCTAGAAGTAAGGCTTCTGGTCAGAATATTGGATGTGTTAAGGAGTGTAGAACCGCCTATTAATTTCTGTTGTTCCCAGGTTCAGCTGACCTGAGGTGGTAGCAACTGTTGGGGTTCAACCTATGGGCAAATACTGAACAACAAACAAGAAGCACTTCTTCTTCTTCTTCTTCTTCTTCTTCTTCTTCTTCTTCTTCTTCTTCTTCTATGTGCCTTGTCATTTCAGGACGTAGGCGATGATGGCTTACTCCGTCTGCCTATCCCTAGTGGCTCTTAGCACGCTTTCTCCTGTTACAGCACATAACCCCCATTCTGCCATCCACCCACTCAGGCCAGTCAGGTACGTTACACGCTGTTTTCCGCTGTCTCTCCTTCCTTCTATCTAGCCTGTTAGTATCAGGTTCTCCAAGACCTCCTTCCTTATTGCATGTCCCAGGAACTTTAGCTGTCTCTTCCTGATGCTCAGTATTAATTTCCTTTTTGTTTCCATCCTTTCCAAAACCTCATCATTTCTCACATGCTCGATCCATGATATTCGCAGCATCCTTCTGTAGAACCATATTTCAGTTGCTTCAAGTTTTTACTTTATATTCGAAGATATTGTCCAGCATTCACTGCATTCACTGCCATATTGAAGAACTGACATCATATAGCAATCCAGTACTCTTATCTTTGTTTCTAGTGAAATTTTCCTGTCTCTTATTACTCTACTTATCTTCTAAAACGTGTCCTTTGCCATCCCGATTCGCCTTCGGATCTCTGTGTCGCACTTTCCGTCTTCTGTTAGAACACTTCCCAGGTATTTAAATTATTTTACCTGCTTGATTTTAGTATTCCCCAACTGTATTTGGAATTTTCGGTTGCTGTTGTTGCTGATGACTATGCATTTGGTGTTCTTCCAGTGTCTTTGTCGTCCTTTCTTGTCACTGTCTTCAGCTACCTTCTGTAGGAGGTCTTTTAGTTTTCTTTCCGTGTCTGCTATCAGCACTGTATCATATAAAAATACAAAAATACATTTTCTAGTAAAAATACCATTTTTATATTAAAACAAATTACCAACATTATATATTTATACTAAAACTACTAACAATATATTTTATTTATACTTGAAGCTTTGCAAATACGTTCAAAATATATTTAGTAGAAGTCATAAGATTGTGTTCAAAATATTTAGATTTAGGCATTAAATATCCCACAAAAGTTCATAGGCCGCTAAATAAAATTCAATCAAACGACTGTGGAAAAAAATATAACTGAAGTTGAGATGCCAGGCCAAGGACAATAACAATAGCAGATTCTTCTTTGCATTTCATTATAAATCTAAATACATGGCAGAAGTATCATATATTAGATTTAGGCATTAAATATCCCACAAAAGTTGATAGGCCACTAAATAAAATTCAATCAAACGACTGTGGAAAAAAATATAACTGAAGTTGAGATGCCAGGCCAAGGACAATAACAATAGCAGATTCTTCTTTGCATTTCATTATAAATCTAAATACATGGCAGAAGTACCAGGTGAGATGTAAGAGCAATATTCAGTTGGTGGCGAATTATATTAATTATTTCAATTTTAATAAATGTGTGCGATAGATTCGAGAGAGTCCTTGTTGTTTAGAAACTCCATCGTTAGAACGATATATATATATATATATATATATATATATATATATATATATATACTGTCAAATATAAGAGACAATGAATGTCTATTATGTTTAATCATGAGCCGTTCTAAACGTCGTATTTTGGCTTTAATTTCAGTTGAAAATAAAGACAGAAATTCTCCAACATTTGGATAATTTTTTATTAATTTGGTTCTAAGCTTTCGGCTCACATGAGACATCTTCAGAGACGTTATTAAGACGATAATACAATAATATCCACCATCACCGACGATTTTATTTAATAACCTCTCTGAAGATGGCTCATGTGAGCCGAAAGCTTAGAACCAAATTAGTAAAAAATTATCCAAATGTTGTAGAATTTTTGTCTTTATTTTCAACTGAAATTAAAGCCAAAATACGTCGTTTAGAACGGCTCATAATAAAATATAATAGACATTCATTGTCTCTTATATCTAACAGTATTTGTTTAGAAAATCATTTGCTGCCTCGTACACTATATATATATATATATATATATATATATATATATATATATATATATATATATATATTCTTCAATCTCTGCAGAATTAGGATCATCAAACATGAGTGTTAGATAAAATAAGGTGTGCTATTATTAAATAGTTTTTGATCGCGATTAGATCCACAGCTAAATCCGCTGCTAAGAAGGTCGGTTCTCTGTGTAGGGCCAGGAAGTTTTTCCCGTCAGAAACTGTTGTTGGATCTCTCGATTTTTATAATAGACTCGACTTGAGTATACATATACTCCTGCCAAAGTGAGATTCGTCAGAACTGAAAAGATCTATTAGAGATATCGGGAATGGTCCGTAAGTTACCGAACGATACCGAAGTTACACAGAGAATACCGCGTCAGTAGGCATAGTACCTTTGAGCTCCACTCAGCCAGAATAATATGACACGGATATACTATTTCAACACTTCTTCACTTCAAGACACACACACACACACACACACACACACACACACACACACACACACACACACACACACATATATATATATATATCTTACTAATCGTATTCCTGGATTACTAACCTGCGTTCCAGTTTGTATATTTACGTTCAATATAACCTATTTTTCTATCTCAAATATATGTTTTGTTGTTCATTATCTTGTCTAGTTCTTCACCCGGATGTACAACAATATGGCGACGAAGATTCGAACACGAGTCGCCACAATACTTGGCGACGAAGATTCGAAATCACGCATACCTCACAACAACTGAACGACGGAAGATTTCAAACACACGTACACAACAACAACGTGGCAGCAAAAAATCCGAACGTGAGTCGACAGAACAACTTTGAAGAGGGATTCGAAATAGCATACACAACAACAGCTTAACGGCAAAAGATTCGAACTTAACGACGAAGGATTCGAATTCAAGTCGAACACAAAGACTTGCCCACGAAAATTCGAGAGTTACGACAAAACTCGAAAGAACTCATACAGAACAAGGAAAAATTCAAGTCGACCAGAAACAATTTAGGGACACTATTGCAGAAAATTTTATAACAAGTTTCAAACAGAAAGAGATAGAAAGACAAAATCTGTAAAAAGATATTTGAAAGGAAATTTTTTTTCACAAAAATATTTTTACATGATTATATGCAAAAAAAGCAATAGTAAAATAATGAAACCCCTCACGGATTCAAAGCAACAAACTATGGATCACTTTAAAAAAGAAATACTCGAAACCATAAAAAGAAGTGATGAAAGACAATTAAAATTTGAAGGAAAACAAATGGAAGCACAAATTAAATTAGAGAAAAGACAAATGGAAATTTAAAAGGATAATGAAGAAAAACAAATGGAAATTCCAAAGAATGAACGAAGAAAAACAATTACAACTTCAAGAACTATTACTAAAATTAACAATCAACACTCAAGAATAGAACACGGAAAAAGAGGCGACGTTTTTCCAAGACGCCATGTGGAATGCGATAGAGACCTTTAAGTACTCTTGTGATGATGACAAAAATTTGGGAGACAATTGTGCCGATTTTGAATTGGCAGAGCTAACTCTAGATAACGTTAGATGCCTTATATTTGTACAAAGATCGGTTAAAAGTATTGTGCATTCAAAAACAAGAACATGTGTGTTTAGTTAAATGGAGATTACTCAGCCATCCGAAAATAACATGTCGCATGGGACGAGAAAAATTTATTCGAGTGATCGAAAAAAATGGTTTGGTTCAAATAAAGACATTAGAGTAACTAACAACCTCTAGTGGCAGCAAATCGCCTGTATATGCACAGGTAACGAATTCAGCAGATATACAAATATAGAAAGGGACGTAAGTCAAGGATGTGTTTTTTCACCGAAACTATTCAACTTGTACAGCGAGACTATACTGAGGACCCTCGATGTTATGCCAGGATTCGTCACCGGAAATAACAATTTGAACATAAGACATGCAGATGAAAAAGTGCTGATTGCAATCACACAAAGAAAACTACCAGACCTCCTACAGAAGGTAAATGAGGAGAGTGACAAGATAAGACTACAAATAAACTACAAGAAAACCGAATGCATGGTCATCAGCAACAAGAGCAAACCAAAGTGTTAAAAACAAGTAGGGGATACTAGAATAAAGCAGGTACCAAAAATTTAAATACCTGGGAAGTGTTCTAACAGAAGACGGAAAGTGCGACACTGAGATCCGAAGGCGAATTGGGATGGCGAAAGCAGCTGAGTAAAGTATTAAGAGACGGGAAAATTTCACTAGAAACAAAGAAGAGTGTTCTGGATTGCGATGTGATGTCAGTTCTTCAATATGGCAGTGAATGCTGAACAATATCATCAAAGATGAAGGAAAAAACATGAAACAATTGAAATGTGGTTCTTCAGAAGGATGCTGTGGATATCATGGATCGAGCATGTGAGCAAAAATAAGGTGTTGGAAAGAATGGAAACGAAAAGGAAATTATTACTGAGCATCAGGAAGAGACAACTGAAGTTTCTGAGACATGCAATGAGGATGAAGGGCTTGGAGAACCTGATACTAACAAGCCAGATAGTGGGAAAAAGAGACAAAGGAAAGCAGCGGATAACATATTTGAAGGGCTTGAGCAGGTGGATGACAGAACGGAGTTGCAATATGTTACAGAAGAAAGCGTGCTAAGAGCCACCAGGGATAGGGAGACGTGGAAGGCCATGATCGCCTACGTCCTGAAAGAACAATGCACATAGAAGAAGAAGAAGTAGATCGGAGCGTACAACGATCGAAACGTAGTAAATATGACAATAAAGACGAGTAAAAAAGTCAGAACCATGTAAAAGAAAATTAACTTTGTAAAAGGATTTCAGATCGACTCGGAACGAGGAATCGAGGATCTGAGTTCGAATTCCAGTTGAATTCGTTGCATTTACTTACCCTTCGGAAAGGTATTAATCCGTCTCTTCAATCCAGCTTTGGAACCCATAACAAGACAGATTGGATTCTATAGTCTTGGTTGGCAACCAGTCTATGGTAGAAAGTAATGGCAATCTTCTGCAAGAAAATCTTCAGCCCAGTCAGTCATATCTCTTTTTCGAGACCTGATCACCCAAACACCTAACAGTTATGGCACTTAACAGACTGACAAACTGCGTATCTTTATTTATTAATTCTTTATTTATATAAAGAGGTTATCATCAGTCATACTGAAGGAAGCCGAAAACGATTATCATGCTATTTAAAGAAAGCAGTTTAGTTTTGAAAGGGTTAAAATTAAGAAGTCATTTCTTGCTCTAATTAAGAAAAGATTGAAGGTCATTTTCGAGATCAGCTGCCAAGTAATAAATCACTATTCAGTTTTGACAATTTTTATATTTATTGAATCCAGCCCTAAACAGATTTCGGGCAAAGAAAATCAACTAAACTAAACAAGTCGAGGAAACGTTGACAAAAATAAACAAATTTCTCTTCTATCGCCGTAACACAAACTAATCGTTAACATCTTTAGATATGTTTGTTTATTTATGGTCTAAAATAATCTCTCACAAAATTGAGCCGCTCGTCACTATATATATATATATATATATATATATATATGGTTTGGCCCAACCAGCTTTCTAAGCAGACAAGAAAAATTTAAAAAATGTGGGGTAATATTTCATATATAGTGATCCGCAGACAGATCTATTTCGCTGTATCAGTACGATTAGACATCCGACTGCTTTTTACCCAGGATTGAAACCCGACCGAATTGGCGTCATTCGGCTATTCTACGCTCAGTAGTACGCGGCAGACTTTTTAGCGTGTATATTATCATTATACACGCCCATCAATTAGAGTAGATAGACTAAACTATCGCCCGGTTCACACACCACCCACGTCTATTGTACAGGTGTAGAGGCTCATCCCTTGTTCCCTGTTTAGGATGTGGTTTCCGGCTTTCTCTTTTCCAATCTTTTCACTTTTCTTTTTCTTTTTCTTTTTTTTCAATTGGAGTAGAGAGACTAAACTATCGCCCGGTTCACACTCCACTCACGTCTATTGTACGGTGTAGAGGCTCATCCATTGTTCCCTGTTTAGGATGTGGTTTTCGGCTTTCTCTTTTCCAAATCTTTTCACTCTCACGTAGCCCCCTGCACATCAGTGGCGTTAATGCCTTGCTCGGGGTGATATGATTTTAAAAAATAGCTGAGAGTGTTGTAATTCATTGCTGAATGAACGATGCGTATATATATATTCTTACTATATGAAAATTTATAAGATGGCCCATGTGAGCCGAAAGCTTAGAACCAGCAAAATCAAAAAAGATAAACAAATATTGGACTATTTTTGTCTTTATTTTCACCTGAAATTAAAGCCAAAATACGATGTTTAGTACGGCTCATGATTAAACGTAATAGACCTTCATTTTTTGTTATATTGAACAGTTTATACACACACACACTCATATATATATATATATATATATATATATATATATATATATATATATATATATATATATATGTGTATGTGTGTGTGTGTGTATATATATATATATATAAATCCCACACTCATGAATATTTTCTAACCGTAGCTTAGATGTGGCTAAAAACAAAACATATTGTGTACACAGTGAGGATCGAACTCACTACTCTGTCGTAACTGATTTAGCGAGAGAAGTTTTACTAAGCAATATACAGCGACAAAGTGCGCCGCTCTTATAAATTTTTCTTCAGATTAGGTCTAGGTTAATAAATATTTATAGAAATAATGTTTTATGGTGAATTTGGTATTTATATTTATATATGGACATGCATACTTACACAGAAATGTATATATATAGGGTGAAGGTCTGCCTTACATGCATGTTCTTGAAACATGAAGAAAAAATTCCTACATCCCCTTGAAATCTTACCTCTGCGAAGAGAGACACCAAGGAAAAGGTTAGATCAAAAGTTCAAACACAATTTGGTTTGCGAAGGTTCTTCAGATTCTATAAGCATGTGCGCAGTTCCTCATCTATAAATCTACATTTATGTAAAAAAAAAAAAAAGTAAATTTTCTCGACACTTATACATGCATCGTTGTGCTATGCGAAGATAAGATTTGTAAATGCACAAATTCTTATCTATTTACATAATCTTTCTTCGCCATACTTCTCTCTATCTTTCCATATATATATATATATATATATATATCATCCACATGCAAAAAAAGACTAAAAATGATGAAGGTTTTATTGATAAGAACATTCTGTGTTTGGTACATAACACATACCACTACTCAACATTATACATAACACCACTTACATTCTGTGACGCGTAAAATAACATTCATCCTCGAAAATGGCTAAAAGTACAGCCGAAAGCTCACGGATGGACAAAACATTCATACAATTTGTATATAATTTATGTCCTCAAAAGAAAAAATCAGAAGATCAAATGAAAAACTAGATGAAAATACTTCACCATCACACCTTGTCTATCATTTTTAATACAACTTGCATAAAAATATACGAAATATATATATATATACTATTAAATATAAGAGACAATGAATGTCTATTATGTTTAATCATGAGCCATTCTAAACGTCGTGTTTTGGCTTTAATTTCAGTTGAAAATAAAGACAAAAATTCTCCAACATTTGGATAATTATTTATTGGTTTTCTTCTAAGCTTTCGACTCCCATGAGCCATCTTCAAAGAGGTTGTTTAAACTGAAATATTATAAAATGCACCATCACCAACGATTTTATTTTGTGTTGACATAAAACTCCGCTTAGAAGAAAACCAATAAATAATTATCCAAATGTTGGAGAATTTTCGTCTTTATTTTCAACTGAAATTAAAGCAAAAATACGACTTTTAGAACGGCTCATGATTAAACATAATAGACATTCATTGTCTCTTATATTTAATAGCATATGTTTTGAAAATTACTTGCTGCCACGATATACTAAATATATATATATATGTATATATATATATATATACAGATCTGGCTGTGGATGACTATATATATATACTATCAGTATACCCCGGCGTTGCTCGGGTGAAATGAAAGCTTTAAAACTAATCGATAATCCTGGAGCACAGACTCTTTGGACGTTGTTACGAAAAACTAAAAAGCAATAGTTGTTTCCAGTTAAAGCGTAACCGTAGACTGAAAGAAAAATGAATGGATGTAAGTCAAATTTTGATTTCGTGGTATCGATATCAAATACGTTTTTTTCGTCATAAACTGAATTTTGGTAGCTATATAAGTTCTTTGAGTAAATGGTATCATGGCTGAGACTAAGAACTACAATTATGCCTATTAGAGCCAAACCCGAAGCAAAAACTAAAAGGGCTGAAAAAAAAAATACAGACATACTGATACACACACAAACATCTTGCCTTTTATATATATATATATATATATATTATCGATTTTCCGCACTATTGTAGGAACTGCAACCTTGAAACTTCTGAATATCGTTTCTTATGTCTTTGTCTATGAGTGTATCAAATTTGATGAAAATCGGACCACTCATTCTATAACACGATTTTTTCGATGATTGATTTTCGATATTTATCGAAGGTACCTCGACACAAAACCTAGCTAAGAACACTCGCAGACGCTTATAGTACAACTGTGTAAATTTTCAAGAAAATCGGTTCAGCCGTTTCGGAGTCTATACGTAACGGACACACGCACACACAAAGTTCCATTTATTATATAAGTTAATATATATATATATATATATAGTCATCCTCAGACAGATTTGTTTCGCTGTATCACAGTTCATCAGTACGATTAGATATCCGATTGCTTTTAGTCAGGTTTGAAACCCGACCGAATTGACACCAGCCAGCCAGCGATTCCATCTTTAAGCTATGGGCGCTCGGTAAAAGAAGGCGGATTTTTAGGGCGTGATATACCATGCAGACACACACCAGTATATATATATATATATATATATATATATATATATATATAACGTAGGACACTTGGTATATTATTCATGTAAATTCCGATAGAGACGAACTCAAAAGAACTCAATGTTAAATTCATTTATTTAACTTAACAGAGTAATATAATTTAGAAAAAAATTCAGATATACTACAAATTCATGGGTAATACATATTTCACGGCACAAAGATGACCTTGCAGCTCGTCAGACCTAAATGATACTAGAGTTAATCTTCCAAATATCCCTCCACAAAATGTATGCACAGACGCTCACATGTCCATATTTAGAATAGACATTTGTAACGGTAATTTACAAAAAATTCCTCGCTCATTCAAAAAAGACCTCAAAGATAGAAAAAAGAAAAAAGAAAAATATAGACAACAGATAAATGGAAAGAAGAAAAAAAAAAGAAATAGAAAAAGTAAGAAAACGAACATTATAAAGAGAAATAAATGCTAACATCAAGTATCGACATAGTGTCTATATGGACATGTGAGAGTCTGTGTATAAAAATTTGGGTGGGGATATTTTGAAGATTAACTGTTGTATCATTTGGGTCTGACGAGCCGCAAGGCCGTCATTGTGCGGTGAAATATGTATTACCCATGAAATTGTAGTATATCTAAAAAAAATTAATAAATAATTTATGTATATATATATATATATATATATATATATATATATATATAGCAGAATATATATATATATATATATATATATATAGTATATATATCTATATATATTCTGCTAGTTTATATATACTATATATATAGTATATATATACTAGCAGTATATATATATATACTAGCAGTATATATATAGACTATATATATATATACTAGCAGTATATATATATATAGTATATCTATATCTATATATATACTGCTAGTATATATATATATACTATATATATATAGTATATATATACTAGCAGTATATATATATATATACTACTATTATATATATATATATACTGCTAGTATATATATACTATATATATATAGTATATATATACTAGCAGTATATATATATATAATAATGCAGTATATATAGACTATATATATATATACTATCAGTATATATATATATAGTATATCTATATCTATATATATACTGCTAGTATATATATATACTATATATATATATATATATACTAGCAGTATATATATATATAATAGCAGTATATATATAGACTATATATATATATATATATATACTAGCAGTATATATATATATAGTATATCTATATCTATATATATATACTGCTAGTATATATATACTATATATATATAGTATATATATATATACTAACAGTATATATATATATATACTAGCAGTAGATATATAGACTATATATATATATATACTAGCAGTATATACATATAGTATATCTATATCTATATATATACTGCTAGTATATATATACTATATATATATACTATATATATATATATACTAGCATATATATATATATATATATATATATATATATATATACTAGCAGTATATCCCGGCGTTGCTGCTCGGTTGTAATGAAAGCTTTAAAACTAATCCATGGTCCTGGAGCTCAGACTCTTTTGACGTTGGCACGAATGACTATATACTAGCAGTATATACATATAGTATATCTATATCTATATATATACTGCTAGTATATATATACTATATATATATACTATATATATATATATATACTAGCAGTATATATATATATATATATATATATATATATATATATATATATACTAGCAGTATATCCCGGCGTTGCTGCTCGGTTGTAATGAAAGCTTTAAAACTAATCCATGGTCCTGGAGCTCAGACTCTTTTGACGTTGGCACGAATGACTAAAAAGCAATAGTTGTTTCCAGTTAAAGCGAAACTGTAGACTGAAAGAAAAATGAATGGATGTAAGTCAAATTTTGATTTCCTGGTATCGATATCAAATTTTCTGCACTATTGTAAGAACTGCTACCTTGAAACTTCTGAATATCGTTTCTTATGTCTTTGTCTATGAGTGTATCAAATTTGATTAAAATCGAACCACTCCTTCTATAACCCTCTTACATAGCTATCAGTTAATTGCCATACGCGACGTACGCTTGGGCGATCATATCTCTTTCGATCCATGACTAAGTAGGCAGAAGATTTTCTTGCTGTGGTTTGCCATTTTTTTCTGTAGTAGACTGGTTACCAATCAAGGCTACAAAGCCGAATCTCTCTTGCTATTCACTTCCTAGCTGAAGAGAAAAGAGATAGATTAACACCTTTCCCAATGGTGTTTGCACGTCAGTGAAAGCAACGAATTCAACTGGAATTCGAACTTCGCTCTCCAATTTCTCATTCTGAGGAGATATCCATTACACGACAAAAAAAATTCATTAAAAACGACTGACAATGTTCTGCTCTATGATTTTTATTCAATTTTTCTCCTGTTCGAATAAGCCGGAGAAAATTGTTAGGATGGTCCGTTGGGGTGTTAGATCACCATGCTTTACTGAGACATCCAAAAAGGATTTCGTTCCCAAATCCCATAAGAATAGTCTAACTGAGACTCATGTTCACCATGCTTTACTGTTATGTTCTCCATCCATTTTTGGATGGTGAACTTAAAAAGCTACACAATATTTTTAAGGCGAATGGGTATCCCTCAAATATTGTTAAAAGAATCATTGCTTAGTTTAGACGGTTTAGGGAACCACCTCTTTTGGGACCTTGGCTTGGTAGGAGATGTCAAGTTATTACGGATAAAGTTTCGGATTGCTTTTCTTCTTGTTTTTTTTTTTTTTCGTAGAATTGCGAACTATTTTTCAAACCAGATCCGCGTTCCCCTTTTTTGCAAAAGATGTACTGTCCTACTTATGAAGAAATTCGGTTATATATAAATATAAATGCCGGAAGAATTTTCTTTTGGAAACGTGTGTATCTCAACATGTCCCCGCACATATTCGTTCCAGAAATTCTTGACGTAATACAAGACCTTCTCAGGCCGTTCAGGAGTCAGCCATTGGTCAACATTTGTTAAACAATCAGGATTGTGCGTCCATGTATGAGGACGCTTGGTTTTCTGTCTTGCATAGTACTCGAACCGCTTCTTATTTGCGAGTTCTCGAGGCTATTTATTTAAAATTACATCGTCCTAGTCTGTTCAGTTCTACAGAAGGATGCTACGGATATCGTGAACTGAGCATACAAGCAACGACGAGGTGTTAGAAAGAATGGCAACAAAAAGGAAATGATGCTGAGCACCAGGAAGAGACAACTGAAGTTCCTGGGACACGCAATGAGGAAGGAGAGCCAGGAGAACCTGATACTGACTGGACAGATAGAAGGAAGGAGAGACAGAGGAAGGCAACGGATAATATATTTGCAGGGCCTGATCAGGTGGATGACGGAACGGGGGTTGCCAGGAGCAACAGGAGCAAACATAGTAAGAGCCACAAGGGATAGGGAGACGTGGAAAGCCATGATCGCCTACGTCCTGAAGGGACAGGGCACATAGAAGAAGAAAAAGAAGTCTGTTCAGGCAAAAGGAGCATTTCATAAGATCACTGAGACTCTTAGAGGGAATGTGGGTTACCCTTTTTTCCAATTTTATTAACGCTTTTGGAGCTGTGATTTACACCCTCTTCACGTTTTAATTAATTGAATCAATTTAATTTTAAATGAGCTTCAACTTTCCTTCTATAGTCGTTTCCATTTGTTTTTGTGTCCCTTTAATTAAAAGAGCCAAGAATGTCCTACGAATAAGTGCTGGCTGAAATATATCCAAGGTCTATAAGTAAAATTTTTTAAAAATTATGACGTCCTGTTTCTTTTTATATATATATGATACCACCCCTGGCTGTGTCCAGTTAACATACCTGACTTTTGGCAGATTCCGCCCCCGTTGTGTTGTTGATCTTGGATTAACCAATGCTGGACCATTTATTACCACTTGATGAGGATAATCCAGACATGCGAGGGATTGGTATATGACAAAAACCAGATTTAAGTCCCAAACGACACTGTGTACATTCATATATATTCATTTATATCGAATAATTACAAGATTATAAGCAAGTAAAACTAAGTTATGGTAAAGAAATATCAGTTGGCTGGTATTTCAATAGAATATTCGTGTTGTATTACTTCTACGGGACAATCAGATGGTTGAATTTGTCAATAACTCTCTCTCTCTCTCTCTCTCTCTCTCTCTCTCTCTCTCTCTCTCGCTCTCTCTCTTTCTCTGATATTTTTCCTCTTATTTCTAGCAGTACGCGATTTTTCAGGCCGACCGTAATTCACAATCTCTTTCCCAGCCTCTTCTCTCAAGACACGTGAGCCGACTCACTAATTCTCGTCTTGCATTCTGATTTTGTTAAACAGCACCCCAACCTGTGTTAGAAAGAGGGGTGTAATGTTTTCATTTCCCTCACCGTACAGCTCTTACCAGCTCGAAATGAAAACAATTGCATTCACCATCTTCGACTTCGAATAGAAGAGGAGAAAATCACACTCTCTGGATTTGTCTGCCTTCTCTTATCAACTGTTCTGGTAATTCAGTACACAAGAAACTGTTAAGGCCACATACCGACCTAGGGTCACATATTGTCAAAACCCACTGACAGATATTTTGACTCGAATCACTTTCATGAATTCGCTTGAAAATAATTTTGTAGCCAGTGTATTTCGCACCTGCAATTTTCCATTTGTTAACATTTCGGCTACTTCTCTCAACAAAAACAATTGTATTCTCTAATTTTAGAGAAATCACTTCTCATCTTGTAAATCACCTAAAATTAATACTAGGCATCTGAAAATAGGGTTACATATAAAATGTATTTCAGCAGTAAGCTTCTTTTATACAAGTTTAGTTAAAATAACAGACAAGGTGCTGTGATTAAATGTTTTTATATAATTGTTTTAACGTTTTTTAATATAATTTTTCATGTAATCTTATATTTTTTCTCTTTTCAGGACACAAACATTATAAAAATTATCCGAATGTTTTATTGCTTCGAGCGCTTTAGGCTATACTTTTAGCCATAATCAAGAATGAATTCTATTTTACTTTAAACCGAATACAAAAATTATTTTGCGTATGTATGATGAGTCAGAAATGTTTTATATTCCACAAACGGTGAGCATATTTTGACCGTGTTCATAGTTGACTAGCAGTGTAGCTCGGGTGTAATGAAAGCTTTAAAACTAATCCATGGTCCTGGAGCTCAAACTCTTTGGACGTTGGCACGAAACACTAAAAAGCAATAGTTGTTTCCAGTTAAAGCGAAACCGTAGACTGAAAGGAAAATGAATGGATGTAAGTCAAGTTTTGGTTTCCTGGTATCGATATCAAGTTTTTTATAACCCGATTTTTTTTATTATCGATTTTCGATATTTATCGGGGGTACCTCGACACAAAACCTAGTAAGAACACTCGCAGACGCTTATAGTACAACTGTGTAAATTTTCAAGAAAATCGGTTCAGCCGTTTCGGAGTTAATGGCAATGGATGTACACACACACAGACACACCCACCCACACACAGATAAAGTTCCATTTATAAATAAGTGTAGATTAGATATTGTTGAGTGTTCTTTATTTATATTATTAATAATGATTCCATAAATTTTAACTTTATTTTTACATATTCGTGATGCTATTGTATTTGTACAGTGTAACCCGGATATAAGAGAGCTGTCGGGACCTGATAAAGGTTATCTTATATTCTGGTTTCTCTTATATCCGGGTTTTATCTATTTTATATACATTACCACATGCTCTAATTTGGGATTAGAGAAAATGTATCTTATACAAGGGTTTTATCTTATATCAAGGTATCTTATATCCGTATTATACTGTAGTATCGACGAGAATGTTAAGGTTACTGTTCGGTAGGTCTACATGGGTATTTAAATGAGAGTTAACAGAAGTATGGTCAGAGAGCTATAACGTGAATCTTCTTGTTAAACATGTAGTAGTATACCAAATGTAATTATTCACGGATTTGGATTGACCAAAACGCTTTAAAGGACTTAGGAATTCATAAATAATATTTGTTCTCTGTAGTTTAGATCTTGCAGGTGAATTGGTTTTTCTGGACAATGAGGTTTGCAGTTTTGAATTTTGTGTAATAGTTAATATAATTTTCGTGTTTATATCAACTGGAGTTGGTAGTTCCGTATAATATTTATAAGTGAAGATTCGTCCTATTTATAATTACCATGCATTTGATTTTTGTAGAAATTATTAATGTTATTGTTTTTCTGTATGTTTGGTGTTGCTGTTGGTTACCATAGGAAGAAAAAATCTAATATGGTAATCTGTCAGATGGTTAGGAAAACCGTTATTATAGCATACATTATCATTATCATAGTACCTTATCTGTCAGTTTTGACGAAACTTGCATATATATATATATATATATATATATATATATATATAATGCGCGTGTGTGTGTGTGTGTGTGTGTGTGTGTGTGTATCTGATTGTCTATCCAGTTTATCTGAAAGCCGAATCGCTTTCGTCTTATTCGCTTAAAAGGACTCTTTGGCATTTACCGTATTTGGAATCAGCAGTGTCCATTCCGGTAATTCCTCCTCGCACAAGAGGTGAGCCTCTAATCTGCCACTTCTCGAAGGCGGAAAAAGCTGGTAACGATTCGATTCTTGCGTGCCATTCGGCCGAAATGCCCGTCTGACCTTTACTATATCTGCTGACCACTCGAAAGAGGCAGATTTCTACCCCGCTCCGACCAATTGTACACCGAAATCATTTTGAGTAGCAAAGTAGACGAAGTGATGTCAAACTAGCCGCAGAATAAATGAATAAATAAAATATTATTAAAGCACATTTACGTTCGAACTAGTATCTTCATCTTTGTTATTCATGTGACAACCTTTTAGCTATCTTCTGTTTCGTCTCGATTCTGGTCGTTTGGTAATCACAACTTCCTTTATTCGTTTATTGTTTGTCTATATTTCTGATATGAGGTAGTTTTTACCTTTTTTGCATTATTCGGACTATTGTCCTCATCTTTGTTGTCATTTTTATACAAAGTTTCGACCGTTTATTGTTTGATTCTATTCTTCTTCCTTCCTGCATGTTCTGTAACTTGTTAACAACAAATTCATTATGTGGTTATGATTTTTTAGATATAATGGCTGGCCACTCCTATTCGAGGATACCCGTCTACCAGAGCGGCTAGCTAATTCCTTTTGCAGATGCCTGCTCAGGCACACATAAGTTTCTTCAACATCTACAGCGCCCACCCGTTGTTTAAACGGCAGCTATGCTGAGAGAACCTTAATTACAGTTTTTTGAGAGCGCGTTATCTATGGAGCCCTGTTATTTCTTGTTATTTTATTAACCTACACCAAATTTTTGTGCCTATCATATTTAATGATCGTTCTTGTTTCGTTTTGTTTTGGTTTTTCCAAAATTCGTTCAAAACAAAGAAAAAAAGGTAAGTCTTTGTTTTGTTCCCCGAACTGAAAATATGCAGCCCCTTCAAATCTTTCCAAAACATCCCTATTTCTGTACAAATGTATATGCTGAACTCAAATCGATAATTTTTTAATGAAAAAACCTACCTTTTTTCCCTGTTATCTAGCAGAAAAATATGGAACTTCTTGTCGATGTTTATCTCACCCCCTAACCACGGTTAGAAAGTGTTACTCACTGCTGACTGAATTCACACCTACTTTTCCCATTTTTCGGTCTTTTTACTTATTTTTTGCAATCACTACGCGCAAAATGAGTTCCGAAACCAAACAGATCGCGGAGTAATTGCTCAACTGGAGTAAATCGACCGAAATAAGTATCCTGCGCTTCAAGTCATTCAGCGGTGAATCAGAGATGAGAACGGTGGTAAGGGGTGAGATATAGTCCGATGTATTTATGGTCGATACCATGAAAGAAAGGTAGGTTTCTTCAATAAACAATTATCGATTTGAGTTCAGCATGTACATTTGCACGGAATTAAGGATGTTTTAGAAAGTTTTGACGGGGTAAAGGCCTTCGGGGAACAAAACAAAAATTTACCAATAGAGTTCTTGGTTGATAGATATCAATATATATAGATATCTATCATATAGATATCTATCATATAGATATCTATCTATATGATAGATATCACCCTTCTTATATTGCAATGAATGCTGTGAAGCCTCGCCCTTCTGTGCACTCGATCGGCTGACGACGTGGAGTGGTTCACTTAATTTGTCTCTGTGAAACTATGTTCCGTCCGCCTGTGAGACCCCAGGCCGCTGTGTTCAACCTGGCGAATACCCAGCGTCTCTAGCGGAAGCACGTATTCGAGTTCACTTGGTCTGTTCGATTTTGTAACTCACGGTACGCCCGTCTGCACGGTCGCTCGCAGGACCGCGACGGTGATATCTACACAGAGGAAGAGAAAAATTGAAACAATATTAATGATTAATTTAATCGTTTCCATGCATTCATATACTGAACCGCTAGTTTTACTGATGTTTGAAATTTATAAAATATCTTACGTGATACACGCTTGGGTGATCATGTCTCGAAAAAGACATGATCAACCAAGATTGGGCAGAAATAGACATAATCACCCAAACAGACTGGGCAGAAATTTTCCCGAAGTCAGTCAGTTAAGTGCCATTCGTGATACACGCTTGGGCGATCATGTCTCGAAAGAGACATGACTGACTGGGCAGAAGATTATCCCGCAGTAGGTTGCCATTGCTTTCTGCGGTAGACTGGTTGCCAACCAAGGCTATAGAACCCAATCTGTCCTGCTATTTAACCCATAACTGGAAGGAAGAGACGGATTAATACCTTTCCCAAGGGTATTTGCGCGTAAGTGAATTCAATAGATTCAACTGGAATTTGAACTCGGCTCCCTGGCTTCTCGTTCCGAGCCGATATCCACTGTACCACAACGCGCATCCACATTTCCCGAAGTAGGTTGACATAACTTTCTGCGGTAGACTACTTGACTACCAAGGTTAACTTACCCAAACAGTCCTCTTATTTAACCCATAACTGGAGGGAAGAGACGGATTAATACCTTTCCCAAGGGTATTGCGAGTAAGTGAATGCGACGAATTTCAACTGGAATTCGAACTCGGCTCTCTGATTTCTTGTTCCGAGCCGAAGTCCACTGCAGTGATTTTCCTTAAAACTAGTATTTTTTGCAATACGCTGACGCGTATTGAGATCCTTTCAATATATCTAGTATTGTTGAAACCATTGTTAATACTCTTATCGATATTTACAAATTTTACGTTTCGTTCAATTTTGTAAACTAATCGAAATTTGAATAATCTGATTTGTTTTGAAAAACACTTTGACAAAAACCCTACGTCGTTGTTTAATAATTTATTTAATTTAATAGTAAAAAAAATAAAAAAATAAAAAATTTTCCCCTTTTAACAGCGAAGAATAAAAAAAATTCTTAGAATTCCTTACTCTTAATTATGCAACATAAAACTGGCCAGGCGTACATATTTCTTTCTGGAGCCAAATTCTAATTCTTTGAAGTGTTTGGCCTTGTGATTTGTTTATAGTTATCGCAAACGCAGAACAAACTGTAAATTGAATTCCTGTTAAAAAGAGGGGAAGGGCATAGTTACGTAAACGCCTAAAACGCATTCAAAATTGAGTTGTTCGCGCTCAAAAACAGTTGATTTCAGCTATTCTAGGCAGCTTACGTAAAGTTGTATTAAAAAATAAAATACTGTACTTTGTACTTCCTTGTTTGAATTTCGCCCAAACATTGGTTTCAGTCGGTCAATATATGGCTATTTTAAAGAGTGTCACGGAAGCACTAACAAAAGTCATAGAATATTATATAGAGACATCTCATGCCCATTAACTGTTATAGCGCTTTCTATTAATGACTAGCAGTATAGCCCGGCGTTGCTCGGGTGTAATGAAAACTTTAAAACTAATCCATGGTCCTGGATCTCAGACTCTTTGGACATTGGCACGAAAGACTAAAAAGCAATAGTTGTTTCCAGTTAAAGTGAAACCATAGACTGAAAGAAAAATGAATGGATGTAAGTCAAATTTTGATTTCCTGGTATCGATATCAAATAAGTTTTTTTCGTCGTAAACTGTATTTTGAAGGCTAAATAAGTCCTTTGAGTAACTGGTATCATGGCTGAGACTAAGAACTACAATTATACCTACTTAGAGCCAAACCCGAAGCAAAAACTAAAATAAAAGGGCTAAAAAAATACAGACATACTGGTAGATAAACACACACACACACACACACACACACACACACACACATTTTGCCTTTTATATATATATTATCGATTTTCTACACTATTATAAAAACTACAACCTTGAAACATCTGAATATCGTTTCTTACGTCTTTGTCTATGAGTGTATGTATGATTAAAATCGGACCACTCCTTCTATAACCCGATTTTTTCTATTATCGATTTTCGATATTTATCGGGGGTACCTCGACATAAAACCTAGCTAAGAACACTCGCAGACGATTATAGTACAACTGTGTCAATTTTAAAGAAAATCGGTTCAGCCGTTTCGGAGTCTATAGGTAACGGACACACACACAGACACACACACAGACAAAGTTTCATTTACTTAAATATGTTTAGATATCTGCGTATATTAGGCCAAAAACTGGTTAGAACCATATATCGCTGAAATGTTTTAACCACCGTTTAAATGTGCTCACATCGATTGTTTGGTTTCCCTAAAGATTCAACAAGATCCAATGAATATGAGTGGATTCAATTTTTTACGCACGAAAGAATTCAATGACTTGTAGTCATTTTATTTTCGTGTTATTTGATTTGCACTGATTAAGCAGACTTCATGTGCATTTGAATTGTTAAGCAGCGTTCGTGTGTATAAATTATGTGTGTAAGTGTATCATAATTCTAGTTTGTCCATGTGGGATTCCCATAAGAATACATATATGTGTGCGTGTGTGTGTGTATGTGTGTGTCTCTCACTCACTCACACACATTCTGTATGTGTGTGCCTAATAGGCATAATTTGTTTGGCGGTAGTCTGCATGTTGGTTTGTGAACGTTTTTACGTCAATACCTATTCTCTACTAAAGACTTCAAATTAATTTAAATGTAAATTTGAGAGGAAGACAGTCAAAGAAATTGAACGAAGTCATACGCCGTAGAGAAGCTTGGTGGAAATGTTATTGGCATGAAGAACATTACATATTCAGCTCACTTCAGGTGAGTTTCAATTACTTTCCAGTAATTTCCTTGTTCGTGATAATTAAATATAGGTAAGATTCATTAAAAATTATTACTGCAAAAAAGGTTGGTGACGTAAAAAAGGTTGGTGACGTAAAAAAGGTTGGTGACGTGCGTTTATTTAGTAAAACATTTATTAGTACTTCCTCGTAGTACTTTTGATTTAAGGAATTATGTTCATTCTTAAATAGAGTTACATTTGTAAACTCAAAATTATTGCCAGTCTTGTCCCAAGTGAGTTTAGATGGTTGTCCCAACGTGATGGCTTAAACTGGCTTCAACCTTGACGATCGAGAAACGAGTACAAGAACACGACATCTAGAGAAGGCTTTGTCCAGCAAAATACATCCACAAGGTGCAGAGAAAAAATATTAGAAAGAAAATTATTCCAAAATTTTTAACATAAGTTCGTGTCATAAGACTTATATGTCAAAAGGTACCTCGAATTTGTTATTTAATACTGCTCGCCCTGTTTGCTCACTTTGTTTCCACTGAGTTATAATTTTGCCCTAACCGCCCTAAAGACTGAACACGCAATCACTCTGTTCCCATATTTATGAACCAAAATATTCTTTGTGAAACCGACTTGAAAAAGGATGCTCTCCCAAAACTCTATAATCTAAACCTGTTCAAGCCGAGGGTTAAGCGATATCTTCCCTGCATATCCCCATATATTCTGCCTCTTATTGTGTCAAACGCTACTTAGAGTGGGTCATCGGCTATATTGAAAGTGAATATTATTGTTAAAAATATATAATTTCAAACCTCTAGGCTAAAAGTATGACCTAGTTTTCTGTCGCAGTTCCCTCCTAAATCTCTTTGTTGCTCACATGATTGATCCATGGTATCCTCAGCATCTTTCTGTAGAACCAAAATTCTATTACTTCAAGTCTCTTCCTCATCTTTGAGGAGATTTCCTGTGTTGAAATTTCTGGGACCCTTACTGAGGAAGGAGTGCTTGGAGAATCTGATACTGACAGGAAAGTTTGAAGGAAAGAAGGACAGAAGAAAACAGCGAGTAACATACATGATGAGCTTGTCCAAAAGATGGCAGAACAGGGTTTGGGAGAAATAACAAAAAGATAAAACTTATTAAGTGCTACAAAGGACAGAAAGATGTGTAGCGCAATGATCACATGAGTTCTGAAGAGACATAGGACATAAAAGAAGAAACAATTTTGCAATGAAAGACGATTCAAGATAGAGACAGCGAAACGAGAACAATCTACCTAATCGACAGTTCTATGAAGAAGACCGGAGTATACAACAGCCGAAATTTTATTAAGATAACAATAAAGACAGTATCAGTCAGTCAGTTGAGTGCCATACATGAAACACGCTTTGAGCGATCATGTCTCGAAAGAGACATGACTGACTGGGTAGAAGATTTTCTCGCAGTAGGTTGCCATTCCTTTCTGTGGTAGACTGGTTGCCAGCCAAGACTATCTAATCCAATCTGTCTTGTTATTTGACTCATAGCTTGAGGGAGAATATATGTATTATATTATCAGTTAATAATTAGAGGGGATCAGTTTATTACTTCATAACAATAGAAATCCGATCCCCCACTTTATGCTTAGTAGCAGCCTTAATCATGTTTCTAATTATTATATTCAGTCAGTCAGTTAAGTTCCATATGTAATACATGCTTGGGCGATCATGTCTCGAAAGAAACATGACTGACTGGGCAGAAGATTATCCCGCAGTAGGTTGCCATTGCTTTCTGCGGTAGACTGGTGGCCAGCCAGGGCTATAAAACCCAATCTGTCTTATTTAACTTATCACTATAAGGAAGAGACGAATTAATACCTTTCCCAAGGATATTTGTGCGTAAGTGAATGCAAGGAATTCAACTGGAATTCGAACTCGGCTCCCCGATTTGTCGTTCCAATTCGATATCCACTACACCACAACGCCATAGTATTCCTAATTTGAATAAAGTCATTATTAGATGGATATTTGGGATTTGACACGTTGTCGACATTAAAGCTTTTCTTAATAAAATAAGTATGATTCAATATTCTTTTTCTTTTTCTTTCAATGTTGGTGTTATTTTTTCTGCTCCTAGGCATTATTTCTTCCGGTTGGTTCTTGAAAAACAAACAAAAAAATGAAAAAAAGGTCATCATTTTCTAAGCAAACAGCGTTCTTGAGAGAAGCAAGATGTTTCTCGTTGGCGGTACGTCTATTTCAGGCAACACTTCTATTTTGTGCCACTCTGGAATCCGGGCAGATTCTAAATTTCGTCAGTGGAAATATGACAAGCTTCCAAAACATATCACCTGAGAGTGCCATGCATACCCGCCACCCAAAAGGAAAAAAATCAACGCTTATCCAAACGCCAAAAAAAAAAAAAAAAAATTCATGCACACACGCATACATACATGTACTCGTAGAGAAAATATTGACTGATAGATATGAACTGATAGTGATAACTACACACACACAAACACACACACACACAAACACACACACACACACATATATATATATATATATATATATATATATATATATATATATTAACTTGATAGTTAAAGGACGAGTGGTGAGGAGAGTAGACTGTTAAAGATACATACAACGATAGATAGATAGATAGAGAGATAGATAGATAGATAGATAGATAGATAGATAGATAGATAGATAGATAGAAATTGATAGAGATACTTACAAATAGACGAAGGTTGACAGAGAGACCTAAGATAAACAAAAAGATCAATATGAACACATAGATATATATTAACAGATAGATAGATAGATAGATAGATAGATAGATAGATAGATAGATAGATTTGAAAAACGTTTAGATGAAATGAATTAGAGCGCCCTAGCTATTGGGCGCGTATATTGATATGCGCTATAAAGTCTGCCTACTTCCACCAAACGTCTATAGCCCAGGGGTAGAGTCGCCGACTGACGCCATTTCGGTCGGGTTTCAATCCTGGGTAAAAACGCAATCGGAGTCTAACCGTACTGATGAGCTGTGATACGGCGAAACAGATCTGTCTGCGGATGACTATATATATACAAGCCTATTTCTGATTTAGATTTATAGTCATCAAGAGATAGTTCTTTTTCGCTAAATCACTGGTCATCAGTACGATTAGACATCTGATTGCTTCCAGCCAGGATTAAAACCCGACCGATTTGATTACAGTCGGAGACTCTACCTCTAAGCTATCGGCGCACGGTGGATGAAGGTAGATTTTAGTATTTTATATACAAACGCCATTAGCTAAGAGTGTTCAATTCATTGCTGAAGAACGATGCATAAATAGCGATGACCAACTACTGTTGTAAAGTCTTTATATATATATATATATATATATATATTTTCTAAACATATACTGTTAAATGTATGAGACAATGAATGTCTATTATGTTTAATCATGAGCCGTTCTAAACATCGTATTTTGGCTTTAATTTCAGGTGAAAATAAATTAAAAATTCTCCAACATTTGAAATTTTTTTATTAAGTTGGTTCTAAGCTTTCGGCTCATATGAGCCATCTTCAGAGAGGTTACAGTGGCGATTAAAACCAAAATAGGATGTTTAGAACGGCTCATGATTAAACATAATAGACATTCATTGTCTGTTATATTTAACAATATATATATATATATATATATATATATATATATATTTTGCAAAGACGAATGATAACATCATAACGATGTCCTCACGAAGTCATCATGAATCTGGTCAGTTAAAGAGACAAACTCTTTGTACATATCAAAGCTGTCTCCATCCCGATATCGCTAAACATTTTTACAATTAAACACTATATATATATATATATATATATATAAATATAAAATTACTTTTTAGTCATAATAAGTGTTCAATATATTTATACTGTAGAACATTTGAATATTTTTCATTTGGAGATTATTTATTTCCGCAACATAGGTTTCGGTATCTTCAGACAATTTATAATAACACGTGGCTAGCCACATGTGGAAATGAAAACTGAAAAATGGAAAAAATAAACCTGATCATGGAGTATAGTAAAAAAGACAAACCATACAATGGTGGTAATGTCTATAGATTGTGCCTGGAGAAAAAGTTAGCCATTGTGTTGTTTCCACAAAAAAAAAAAAAACTAAATGAAAGCTCAAAAGTAATGTTTAAATGTAACCACACCTATAAATACATATTATAATCTTACAAATATAAACACCTATAAATACATATTATAATTATCCAAATTTAGATTAAATTGTTTTAAGGTCTTTAAGTAACTATTCCCTAGTTTTGAAAATTTTAGTTTGTTTAAAACTTCCCGTTGCGCTTCGTCAAAAGATTCCTGTTTGTACTTAAAACAAACGGAAAATCAGTTATTATAGCTATTCTTTTCATACGTGCATAATTATTACATTTCAACACAAAGAAATTCCATAGTGGACGATTTTCACGTTTTCATGAACGCTAAGCATTACTGTCAGCTGTTACATTCGAAGCAGGAAGAAAAATTTATCATTTGAAGCAAGAAGAAAAAATTATAATAGTTTTTCGCAAAACAGTTTTGCGTTTACTTTTGTTACCGCAACATACACCCAATGAAGATGATCTCGGAAGGAGATCGAAAGTACTTGAGAACATCGAAAAATTAATAATTTTATTAAAAATAAGCATACACGTTTGTAATTTATTTAATCTGACATATATATATATATATATATATATATATATATATATATATATATATATATATATATGTTTATATACATGGCAACCTACTACCATTTATATTCGGCTCTCCAGTGTTCGAACAATTAAATTTTTTCTATCTCATAGTGTCTGACGTTCTGCTCTTCATTTAGCAACCGCTAGACAGAAGCTAAATTATAATAGTTTTTTGCAAAACAGTTTTGCGTTCACTTTTGTTACCGCAACATACACCCAATGAAGATGATCTTGGAAGGAGATCGAAAGTACTTGGGAACATCGAGAAATTAATAATTTTATTAAAAATAAGCATACACGTTTGTAATTTATTTAATCTGACATATATATATATATATATATATATATATGTTTATATGCATGGAAACCTACTACCATTTATATTCGGCTCTCCAGTGTTCGAACAATTAAATTTTTTCTATCTCATAGTGTATGACGTTCTGCTCTTCATTTAGCAACCGCTAGACAGAAGCTAAATTACGAAGGGCAGGCTAAAGGACCTTACCTGCACCGTAAGATTAGTCAAAGCACTGTAAGAATGTAGGCCTATTAGGTAGGCTATGGTAATCTAAAATGCATAAAAATTTATTTTTGTATAGTACACAGTTATATTATGTCTAATTGCTTAAAAAAATACACTTGCGACCCCATATTTTTGGCGTAAAAAGCTGTCCATAAAACCGCGCACTATACGCAAATATATGCAGTAAGCTACTTTTTTTTCTTCAGTTGCGTATTTCGACCGACATTTTTGATTGGCAGTTTCTCCCGTTCTCTGTCTGTCCAGTTTACAAAAAGATCGCCTCTTCGTTGAGCCGAGATCAAAGAGTAATAAATGAAGATGCTGTTGGAATGATCATTGAGGTTCAATTATTTTCACCCAGGAGATCAAATCTGATTGGCTAATGTTGAGACGCACTTTAGACCGGATCTTTTCCGATCGTTGGGAACACTAGTTCGGCGCACTTTTCTCATTCTATGTCTTCGGCATTACAATCTTCCGATCGTTTTTTTCTTATTTTATTTTTGTTTTGTTTTTTTTGTTTTTTTGGAGAGAGTGGGGACGACTAATCACTCTTTCCATCTAAATATTAACAGCACGCTGTCTCCTTATCATTCTCTCTCTCTCTCTCTCTCTTTATTCCTCTCTCTTTCTTTTTTTCGCACATTACAATCACACACACATACACGCGCACACACACACGCAATCACACGCGCAAAACACAAGCACATACTAGAAACACGTCTCTCACTCTTTCACAATAGAAATACCTCTCAATCATTTGCTCTCATACAGATACACAAAACATACACACAGGCATACACGAGCATACACACACACTTATATATATATATATATATATATATATATATATATATATATATAAACAAATATAGATGAGCAGTAAACAATCGTTCTCAAATGAACTAAGCAACAAAAAGTGCTCAGTGCTATCCCAAGGAAGTAGATCAAAGATGCACTTACAAATGTTTGCTAACAACTATTAGTTTTCCGTGTCTGTAACATCCACTGGTTTTCTGTGTCTGTGCCTTAAGAGACCTAACGGTGGAAACTCGGGTAGTGTGATACGGATCCAAAAATTTTGTAAGTATATATGATGAGCTGTGATACAGCGAAACAGATCTGTCTGCGGATGACAATACTTACGCTTTCACACCCTGATTGAGCACCCCTGGAAGAAAGGTAGACTTTGAAAAACAGTAGCCACTCTAGCATGTACGCATCGCTCATTCAGTAAAATGAATTGGATCACACTAGCTATTGGGCGCGTAATATGATATACGCTAAAAATGACTACCTTCTTCCACCGAACGCCCCGTGGCCCAGGGGTAGAGTCACCCCAATTCGGTCGGGTTTCGAGGAGCAATCGGAGTCTAACCGTACTGATGAGCTGTGATACAGCGAAACAGATCTGTCTGCGGATGACACTAATAGTATTTACGCTCTCACACAGTGTGGGAGACATTGTAAACGGTAGCTACTCCGGCATATACGCATCGCTCATTCAATAATGAATTAGAGCACCCTAGCTATTGGGCGTGTTTATACGCGCTAAAAACCCTGCTCGTGAAACCGATAAAATGCAACCGCAACTTCTACTCCAACAGTTTCTTTCCTCGCACTTCCCGACTGTGGAATTCCCTTCCACACGATTGCTTCCTCGACGGATACAATCTCCAGGAGTTTAAATGTAAGGTCAATAGACACCTCCTAACACACTAACCTGCTCCCATTCTTCCTGACATTCCCTATGTCTAACATTCATTCCTCCTGACATTCCCTATGTCTAACCACTCCTTCTCTTTACCTTCCCCTATGTAGCCCCATGCGCAATAGTGGCAGTGGAATACCTTGCTTGGGGTGAGATGATTAAAAAAAAAAATTATATTGTAGCTATCGATTGGAACTTAATTCTTATCGATGGAATAAGGAGATAATATGAAGGAAGCTATAAAAATGCTTTAAAATGGTAAACAGCACATTGCAGGTCAACCAGTCTAAATCAAATAGTCAGTAATGTCAGATTAAATAAATTGCAAATATTGTGCCTGCTTATTTTTTTATAAAATCTGTTCATACTCACGTATAATCTTTCGCGTATTATAATTGAAAGATGTCAGAAATGAGCTGTAACGTTGAAAGTGTTTTTTAGTTGTGACACGAAACAGGGAGATAACTCATGACTATAAAAGAGGCTTCGCATAAAGAATGAGCATGACATACACCAGTAATCGTAATAAATGGTTCGGTTCGAAATTCTTAGCAGTTGAGGAAGGCTGGAGCGTACAACGACTGAAACGTCGTACAAGTGGCAAGAAAATGAAGACAATACTCCGAATAACGTAAATAATGTGAGGTTTCTACTTAGTAGTTCTCGATGTATATGATTTCCCACTGAACCGAATGTTTTAAAACGGAGAAAGATTGTTTTAAAAAATCTTTAACTTTCGGATAGGGTAAATGCATTATTCAGTCACTTAAGTGTCATACGTGATACACGCTTGGGCAATCATGTCTCGAAAGAGACATGACTGACTAGGCGGAAGATTATCCTGCAGTAGTTTGTCATTGCTTTCTGCGGTAGACTGGTTGTCAGCCAAGGCTACAGAACCCAAACTGTCCGATTTTTTTAACCCATAACGAGAGTAAAGAGACGGATTAATACCTTTCCCAGGGGTATTTGTGCGTAAGTGAATGCAAGGAATTTAACTGGAATTTGAACTCGGCTCCACGATTTGTCGTTCCGAGTCGATATTCACTGCACCACAACGCACCCATCTAACGCAAAGCCGAAAGTGCTGAGCATCCACTGAGGAGGAATTCATCACGCAATCGGAAGTAATTATGTCAGATTCTTGCTAACGAATAGACGTCGTAGTTTTCTCCATAGCCGTTTATTATTTTAATGTTATGAACAGCGAATGCTGAATTTATATTGTAAATCACTTAATCAAAATATCACCCAAGTCTTCCTAATTAATGGTATGTTCTCGGGATAAGAATCATCTTCGAAAATAACCTCGGAATATTGGTGCAACAGAATTTTCCAGGAGAAGCCTAAGGTTTTGGTATTATCTCGGTACGAAACAAAGAAAACTGAACTTTCAGATTAATAAGTGTTATCGTAAGACTCGTTCTTGTAAAATGTGTTAATATAGGATAACAATAACACATTGTCAAGTTGAAAACCTGTTACATAAATGTTTGTTGGATAATGAGGCATAATGTTTGGGGGTAAAGAAAACAACTGCTCAAAACATAAAGGCGTACATGCATAGACACACACACACACACACACACACACACACACGAATACATACTCACACACAAAAAAGACACGCATGCATATATATATATATAGGTAGGTAGGTAGGTAGGTAGGTAGGTAGGTAGGTAGGTAGGTATATCATCATTAAAATTACGATTTTCCATTCAACACTTTCCAATGATGTTGGGTATGACGGTAAACTGCATCCAGCAGCAAGGCCTCTGATTAGGAAGTTGTCAGAAGCATGGAACCACCTCTTAATTGCTGTTGTTCGCAGGTCCATCCTGACCGGGAGTGGTAGCACTTGTCAGGGTCCCAAGTATTGGCAAACAGTTAACCCCCCTCAAACCGGGGTCAATACACTATTAAAGTATAAAAAAAGACTAGTATAGAAATATATACATAAAATAGACTGTTATTTTTTCTTCAAAAATGTATATTTTTCTATAACAAGAAAAATATAAATTTTTGAAGAAATAAATGCCATAGTACATAATTATTACTAGTAATACATTTTTGAATACAAAACTAGAAGACATGTTCAGTTTTCTAAAACAAGAAAAAAAAAAGTTTTAATCAAAATCTGTGTAAATCAACCTTCTCACTATAACCGAACATGAAAAAAATACCTTAAGACTCCATCTTTTCGGCATTAAATAACCCACAGAGATGTTGATATGTCCTTAAACAAAACTTAAGCTCAAACAGTTTCCAATGTTTTATTTTCCTTTCTTTTTCGGCGCCTAGCAGACACCCCCTAATTTCTTTCCCCATCGATCTACATATTTGCCACTTTATCTCTCTATTTACCTATTCATCCGCATGCAGTCTTGTTTCCACGTATCAAAGCTCAGCAGTACGGTTAGATATCCGATTACTTTCAGCCAGGATTAAAACCAAACCGATTTGACATCAGTCGGTAATTTTACCCCTAAGCTATAGGCGCTCGGTGAGGGAAGGCAGATTTTAGCGTGTTATATACACAATATATATACACACACACCAGTAGGCGACAGTGTTCAAATTCATTACTGAATGAATGGTGCGTGAGTAGCTACTGTTTTTAAAGTCTATCATTTCTCCAAAGTGCTCAATCAAATTACGAGAGCGTAAATAATCATCGGCAGACAGTGCTGTTCATCAGTAAGGTTAAACATCCGATTGCTTCCAGCCAGGATTAAGACCCGACCGATCTAATACTAACGTATCTGGAGGAACGTATATATATATATATATGTGTATTTAGGCAGCAAATTTTCTTTTAGCCATGTCAGATTAAATAAATTGCAAACATTGTGTCTGCTTATTTTTTAAATAAAATCCGTTCATACTTACAGATAATCTTTCGCGTATTATAATTGAAAGGTTTCAGAAATTAGCTGTAATGTTGACAGATGTTGTTATCAATCATTTCCCAATGTACCCAAGTACTTTCAATGAGTACATTAAGAGATTATTGATAATAACATTTGTCAACGTTACAGCTCATTTCCTACATCTTTCAATTATAATACGCGAAAGATTATCCGTGAGTATGGTCGGATTTTATTAAAAGTAAGCAGACACAATGTTTGCAATTTATATTTATTTAATCCGATATATATATATATATATATATATATATATATATATATATATATATATATCGTTCGCTCGCTATATCTATTACCATATCCATCTATCTATCTTGAGTTTTCATTATCTCTCCATATCTATTTACGTTTATCGCTCTCTCTTTCTCTCTCTCTCTCTCTCTCTCTATATATATATATATATATATATATATATGTGTGTGTGTGTGTGTGTGTGTGTGTGTGTGTGTGTGTGTGTGTGTGTCTGCGCGTATTCGGGTTTGTTAGTAGGGCCTCA